>SNQJ01S0144863.1:0-14852 GCA_010110895.2 Picea sitchensis
TTTTGATTTTGACATGATGTTGTTATTTTATTCAAACACCCTCTATCATCAACAAGAAACTTATGATGAGCTCGCTTTTGGTCATGATGCCACCCAAGTGGGGCTAAGGAAGGAGGTCAAGGAACCAAATACATGGTAGACAATTTTGCATTCTAAGCACAACCTACCACATAGTAAAAGAAAGAAATTCCCTAGAACGTGGATAACATCGCAGGATGTGTGGGAGGCATGTAGTATCAAGTGGGAAGAGTGGTACAAGAACATGCATAACACCGTAGGATGTGTGGGATGCATGTAGCAACAAGTGGTAAGAGTGGTACAAAGATATGGTAATGGGAGTCATTGCCTCTAGCAAGTGAAATCACACCGCAGATGGATTTAGAAACTTTAGCAAGTTATCAAAATTGCATTCCCATACCTCCATCAATCATAACAAGTTTAAAGTCCACGCGAGGAGAATGGTGGTACATGAACAATACTTTTTATTATTTCTTGTCATTATCTTATAAGAGGTTTCCCATAGTGGGGTCTTATACAAGACTTCCAAACAAACACTTTATTACTACTATTTGTACCATTTGTATATATAGTATAGAATTTTGAAATTGCTATAATGCCTTTATTTTTTTACATTTTTTTTTTTGTTCTTGGTGATGTTGTAGTTATGTTAAACTTATGGTTCATGTTTATAGAATAAATCATCCATGCCTACTTAGATCTACATTCACTCGAATGATTTAATATTGTTAAGATACTTCCATCATTTGCTTTATTTATTTCAACTGAAGGTTCTCATTTCTTACAAATATCTTATATAGGCTTCCAACCAATGATGTATGTTCATTTCAAGAAAAAAATAAGTAATAGGGAATTATAATCATTTGGTAGTTTTCATAATTTTTAAATATATATGTGAAATAATAGAGAACATCAAGGCATTAAAACCCAAGATCATGAATAAAGAACAATCACAATTGAGCATTCGAAGAAAATACAAATATGAAATAGGAAAAAGAAGAAAAAAACAAATTGAGAGAAAATGACTAAACATTGTGCATCTATACTATGTGGTGTAGATCCTCATGTCTCACACATTAAAAATCCAATCTCCAAGATCCAAGAGTTTCTCAAGAAACATGTTACGCTCCAAGATCCAAGAGTTTACCAAGAAACATGTTACTCACCGAGAAATGATAAATGAGTAGTAAAAATGGGGTTGATTATGGGTTTTTTTTTACGAGTAATGAGTTACTCCCAAATATGGTGCCTCAACGTTTGGTCACTAGTAACATAGGACTATCGTCATGCTGGTGTTACTCTTTAGGAGAGAAATAACACTTAATTCCGATGTTATTAGGTTAGTTAGCATACTTTTCTTGAGTACTTAATAGAATAATATGTAAGTGAGCAAGTTACTTTAAAAGATGAAAACAATTGTTTTCATATTTGATATCAATAAATAGTTCAATGCTTTCACTATAGTTCACAAAGTTTAGATTTGTTATCAATAAACAATTCAATTCTTTCATTAAGGTTCCTAGAAAACTACGTTTTACAGTAATTGGTGAACACTATCTTAGTATCCACCTTGTTTCTTGATTATCATTTTGTTACTCTTTGAAAAAGAAATAACACCTGATGTTGGCATGATTAGGCCAATCAACATGTTTTTATTTAGTGATTCATAGAATGATAGGTCAATGAGCAAGTTACTTTAAAGATGAAAACATTTGTATTCATATTTGTTATTAATAAATAGTTCAGTTCTTTCATTAGAGTTCGTCGTACATGCACTCTTCTAGGAGTGAATGTTGACATTAGCGGTTTTCTTGTCCAAGGGAACCAATATGGTCTCCAAGAAATCTCTGGTGATATATTCTGAGAAGTGGTATACGATTGGGTCGTTTACATCAAATGCCATGTCTTATATGATTTTTGGTTTTGGTAGGTATTGGCGGTTGAGAAAATCAAAGGCATTGATGTTGTTAGTCCCTAAAGTTGCACTTGACTATGAGAGGTAAAGCTGGGGCATCATCAAGTTATTGCAATGGTTTTAAGGATAAAGATTTAAATTTGTTTTTTAACTGTTCTGAAGGTTGGGGTCAATGATAATGTATGATATCAATTCACAAAGGCTAAAGCAAATCCATATCTCACTGACTTAGTAAATGGTAGAAAATTCAATAATCAGATGGAAAAAGAGTATGAAAGATAAAGAAGTATGTAAGATTTCAATTTTTCCACCCACATATGAAACTCTTAATCCAGAGTATCATTCAAGAGAAAAGAGACATGTACTTAAAAACAAATCTTATTATGAACAAGCAAACAACAGAATTTCCACTGACTTACTCACAAATAGAAAACAATCAAATGCTTTGCACAAGATTAACATTCATTCAAGTAAGAAAAAGATAGAAATACATACAAAAATAGAAATCTGACCATCAAAAATCCTTTTCCATTTAGTATCAAGATGAAATAGCTCTTTGCTTTACAATGTCTTCTCAAAACTGGCTAATGGTTCCAAACCAATCCACCTCTAACTTCTCCTTCTACAGAGTTTATATAGAAAGAATAAATATTTATTAAGATCCAAAAGAAATGGATCTGAAAATGATCCGGATTTTATAAGCAAAATGAAATGAATACAAATTATTAAAAGATGCTTAACACAAAATAACAAAGATACAATAAAACTGGTTTTCTATTCAATAAGGAAATAAGCTGAAACTGTAAAATGCAACGGAAAACAAGATTGTTGGAATGGTGGCAGCTTATCTCTGAGAAGAGATGTGATGGTTACGCTCATTCACAAGAAGATGATTACAAAGGGATGTTGCAGGGCCGGTAAACAACATAGTCTGAAGCATCTATCTCGATCTCAAAGGGATGTTGAAGGTTCGGTAATGAAAGTACTAGGGATGAGCACAAACGCTTCTTCAAGTCATCGAAAGCTTGTTGTTGGGACAGGCCCCACACACATCTTTCGTTACCACCACCCCTGGTTGCTTGGCTAAGGGCCCATGTGATATGAGAGAATCCCAACACGAACCTGTGATAGAAATTAGTGAGGTCCAAAAATCTCTGAAGTTCAGTGAGTGTGGTTGGGGATGGATAGTCACGAATGACTTGGATCTTGGTTGGATCCACATGCACACCATGTCGATCAACGATGTAGCCTAAGTAATGGACCCTATCCATGCTGAAGGATCATTTTTACAAATTTGCATATAGTTTGTGTTGTCGCAGGGTGTGCGGAACCTGTTGAATATGCTGCAAGTGTTCCACCCAAGTCTTGATGTAGATTAGGATGTCATCCAGATATACCACTACGCAAGTATTGGTGAAAGGTCATAGGATATCATCTATCATCCTCATAAAATTTGTTGGAGCATTTTTCAAACCAAAGGGCATGACCAACCATTCAAAAAGACCTTCTTTTGACTTGAAGGCGGTCTTCCATACATCTATCTGTTCTATTGGGACCTGGTGTTAGCCAAACTTTAGATCAATCTGACTGAAGTATTTGGCCCACATGAGCTGATCAAGGAGTCCGTTGATTCAGGGAATCGGGTAGTGGTTTCAGACTGTGATTTCATTCAGAGCCTGGTAATCAATGTAGAGTCGCCATGTCTCGTCTTTCTTCTGTACCAACATGATTGGGATCCCACAAGGGGATGAGTTGGGACGTATGTGCCCCTTGTGGAGCAGTTCTTGGATATGCCTCTAGATCTCCTCATTTTTTAACAGAGAGTGGCGATAGACTGGCCCATTGGGTAGCAGCGTGCCTTGTTGGGTCCTTCATTTTTGGGATAAGGAATCGTGGAAGTTTTGACTGAGTATGAGTTGCGCAAGCTTAAGAAGAAGCTGGATAGCAGAGCAAGAAAGAGCAACAGAAATCAATTGCGAAAAGAACAATGCAATGCTAGGTAATCAAAAGTGATTGCAACAGAACAAGAAAGCGTGCAAGCCGAGACAAAAGACACAACCTAGCTTATATATAGGGATGAACACAAATTGTAAAAGGTTGTCAGTTTATTTGTGCATTCGTTGTTGAGTCATTCAGATGGTATTATTGTTTGATCTTTCCCTCTCTACAGGGTTGTTATCAGATGAGTTAAGAAAAGGTCTGAGTCTGTAATGTAATCTGTACACCTTTTGATGGTTGGAGCTCTGCGACATGAGTCCAGAGCCAAGAGTCTATAATAGAGCACTATAGTATGGTTTTGAGATTGTAATTGAAGGAAGATTCTGAAGATAATATAAGGAAGGATATAAATTTTCAAAATTAGGCTATGTCTTCTTGTGTTTTACTCATGCATTACAATACTTCTTTATGGTTTATAAGTTCCTCATGATGGTTCTGTGTTTAAATGATTTTCTACAACATAAGTAGGTTCGATCCTTGCACACATAAGATTCAGATATGTTCAATAGGTAGATGTCTTGCGCAAGATCATGATGAGTCTTGAAGGTTTTGTGAATCCTCCTAAGTCTTTTCCTTACCCTTCCCTATCTATTTGTCTCAATAGCGCTTCGAATGAGACTTATTCTCTTCGGAGGAGATGAAAATGCCAACGCTCTAGACTACTCGGTGCCTTTTGTTGGTAACCTGAGAAGGACCATAGTCTGATCAAAATTGCGCCAACAAAATGGTTCCGTTGTTGGGACCTGCGTTAAAAGGGAACCTGTAGGGAGGATGCTTTCATGGATTCACATATATAGTACTAACCAATGGTGGGAAAGAAACTGGGACGCCTTCATATGGAAAGATGTAGAACTAAGGGGAAAATCAGTGGAAGATACTCGTGAAGCCGTCTTTTACCCAGAAAGATCGAGCGACCAGTACGAGATATTCTGGGTTAAGTTCCTAGAATAACTTTTCCGCTGGATACAAAGACTTCAAGAAGCCCCAGAGTTCCAAGAACGAGTCAAGAGGATATGTGCTTGGGACATCGAAAATCTAGGAGCACTTCATCGGCTATATTGTCCAGTCACACAAGCATTTGATTTCTGGGTCAGTACCACATTAGAGGGATATATTATCGAGTTTGCAGTTGAGAACCACCAATCTTTTTTGCGCACAGAGGTGACTTTCAAGAAAGATGCAATGGGAAGACTATTGAGAGATACCCCTATGGATTAAAGTTTTCTTGATGGAAGAGGGGATACTAACTATGTCCCGGACCGAGATGGCAGCGTAAACACCCTCGCTTGGGGTAGGGCGAGGCTGGGGTAGATTCATGGCTTGAGAGAGAGGACGGGTTATTTGAAAAATGGGGGGAAACAACAAGAAATGGATTCAAGAGACGAAAGAGCCTTGAAAAGCGCCACCATAGTTGAGAAGTGGTGGCGCGACAAGTTCAAGAAAGCAACAAGATAGTATGAGAAGTTGAGGAATGAAGTCAGACCAGGAGAAGTAGAGGAAATACAGATGGAAGAGTTGCGGAAGATGAGAAGACAGGAAAGACTGGCCAGTCAAAGATTAAGTGAGAGAGTAGCACAGAAAGAAAGAAGTCCCTAGGAGTTGGATAGGGAGGAGAAGGTGTAGACGTAAGAGAGAAGGAAGCTGACATGAATCTTGAATAAGAAAGAGAAGATTCAACCTCGATGACAGGAGAGATCGGGAATCTGGCTGAAGAGACTATTCCAGTGGAAGAAAATGAGACCCCCAGATCAAAGAAAACCGCCCCGAAACCAGTGGCGCCAGCTTCGAATCACCCATACCCCAAGCGTCTTCTATACAAGTGATAAGTTTGATACTACCTTCTCATGCTAGTTCAGTTCTAGTACAATTAGTTAGTCAGTCATAGCTAGGAAGTGCGATTACATGGAGGATATTGGGATCCCTTGGTAGATCGCAAGCAGGATCGTTAGGTTTTATTTTGATAAGAGCAACAAGATCGGAAATGGATGGTCATGCGGGAGGTTCAATTTCCCGATGCCCAAAATTTTGGGGTAAGGGAGATGAATATGTTGAGAAGCATTGGTTCTTGTGTGAAGAAATCTGGAGATCCAGAGGGACTCCGGATGTGAATAAATTGGTCGAGTTCCAGACTACCTTGAGAGGTCGCGCTCTTAAGTGGTACATGAAGATCATTGAGCCATGAGTGCCAGGAATGCAAGGTCAAGCGTTCACACTTGCCCAAGTACGGACAAGGTTCATAGCAGATTTAAAACTACCTAAGTCAGAACAATAGGCTTTGTCTGAGTTGCGTGAGATCCAACAACGTGAAGGTGAATCAGCCTAGGAATACAACCAAAAATTTAAAGACGCCATAGGGAGGTTAGCGCATCCAATCCATGAGGAACATCAAAGGGAATGGTACATTCATGGATTGCTGCCTCTAACCCATATTCCACTAACACAACAATGAATAGCCACCTTAACAGATGCCTTGGAACAGTCGATGAAGATTGAAGCCATGGAGGGATACCCTGGGAGCCTGAGAGTGACCAGACCCCTAACAAATGCAAACTTGGCGCAACTACAAGGGCAAACATCAACACTGACAGAAAATATTCAAGAGCTGATTATACCTAGACAAGGACGACCACAGGTCTGGTGCACTGGATGTTATATAGAAGGAAATCTAGTGAATGAATGTCCATGGATGAGGGGAATGGGACCTCCTCAGAATCCGATGGGACCCCCCACCAGGACCCATGGGAGGAGTTGCGAAAGTGTCTACGAACTTACCATTCCATAATCCCACCCCTTATCATGCATTTCTAGGGAACCAAACAACACCAATAGTGGAGTATTGTGAGATTTTCCGAATCCATGGACATGGGCCAAGACAGTGCCTCGTTATGAAGAAATATTCGATAGTACAAAATATAGTACATTGTGAGTTCTGCGCATCTACCACACATACTACCAATCAATGTAGAGCGTTGGATGCACTTGCAGACAGGTTGGCCTGAACAACATTAAGGGTGAATGAAAACCCTCAGGGACCAGGAAGAGGTCGAGGAGGTGGAGCCTAAGGAGATTTTAGAGGAGGAAGAACCATGGGAAGAGGGCCAAGCATATGTTATAACTGTGATGACCAAGGTCACATGGCTAGAGACTTCCCTCATCCAAGGCAGCCATGGTGCTCTCACTACAAAACTAATGGGCATGCAACTGAAGATTGCCCAAAATTAATTGCAAAATGGGAAGATAGGGCACAACAATGAGGAACTAACCTCATCAGTTCAAAAATCAATAGAGTTGATAAGGGACAATTTCCCAACCTCAACATCATTACTCGAGGAGGAGCCAAGACAGGAGTTGATGCTAATACTCTACCCCAGATCCATAAAGCAGCACCTAAAGAAGATATGTATGACCCTCTAAAACATAAGATGTTCTTTAAATATGCCATAGAAGTATTTCAGAATATTCGTAGCCCTGATATGCGAGGGAAAACCCCACAACCCATTGTTTACCCGAAGATTGCACAAATCCCTGCTTCACCCCCTGCACCCAGAAACCCTGTAGTCATACCGAGACAATCTAAGAAACCTCAAAATGTAGTTGACCTTTGGTTTCAATTATTTTCCGAAATCCTCAGGAATGATCAATTAATAGAGAAGTTGCACAATGCGCTATACCTAGTTTTAGGGAATGAAGAACCCATAGAAGTAGGAATAAGGGTTAATCTTCTTGAGAAGAGTACTCAGAGAGTGCAAAGAAGAAAAGTGAGAACTGGAAAAGAATTCATACTAGTAGCCTAATTAGATGAATTTTAGATTAAGGATATCATGTTGGATCTAGGGTCCGATGTGAACATTCTTCCTAAGAAGACCTAGGAAACCTTAGGAAAACCTAGGCTGGCATATTCCCCAATTCAGCTAAGAATGGAAAACCAATATTGTATTTTCCCCATAGGAAGATTGGAGAATGTGGAAATAGATGTCACGGGAGTAAATTCAGTGGTTGACTTTGAAGTGATTGAGATCATGGGGGATAAGGACCCTGATCCTGCACTACTTGGCATTGATTGGGCCTATGAAAACTATGCATTAATCAACTTAAAGAAAGACACGACGACCTTTGAGGCTGATGGAATCAAGGTATTTCAACCCTTGGATCCATATATAGGACCCAGGTATACAGAGCCAATAGACCATAATATGGAAGGAGATGACTTGGATCAGTTGTACATTGTAACAACAGGAACAAGAGATGATTATATAAATCTTACTATTGATGGATCAATAAGTTGGAGAAGAATACAGTCAACAGACAAAGATTCAGAATTGGCTTTTGACAGTTGGCTACAATGTTCGTACGAAAGATTATCAAGAATATGCGTAACTGTCAGAGCAACCAGATGGGTTGGGACCGAAGTTAGAGAACATCCAGTATATGATAGTACCTCAGGACTCGACAATTTTCTGCTCAGCATGGAAGAAACGGTAGTGGAGGACCAAATAATCTGAGTACTAGATGTAGCTCTTTAGGACACCCATGCTAGATGGTGGGACAATCATAAAGCCTTACTCAGAGATTAGGACGATGTGAATCAAGCCATCAAGTATAGGTTTCAAAACAAGGAGCAGCTGGAAGCAGAAATGCAGACAGATTTCCAAGTTGCGCAACTGTTCAGCGAAGAATCTAATCCTAAAGCACATATCGAACAGTGCGTGACACGATGGCAAGCTACGAAAATACCTTCTCAATTCTGGGTTAAGGTATTTTCCCACTCTATAGGGACAATCCCGAAAGCTTGGTTCATACACAAGGAAACCAGAAGACAGACCAAGGACTGGCAAACACTAGCAACTCATTTCTACAAGGACTTCTCGTTTACAAGTAAGTACCTTGAGCTGGAAGTAGTCCTGCAAAAGATTAAATAATTTATTTTTACAGATAATAGTAATAAAAAATCAAGCTTAGTGGTATGTGCCAAGCATAGCTGAGAACTTCAGAATAACCTTCACCCGCCCTCAACGAAGAAGCCTATAGAATGCTATAAGATTAGCAGAGACTCAGAAAGCTCAAATGACTTAGAGGAATTGAGGAACCTAGCCATCAAAGAGATAGAAGGGAACAAAGAAATCCATAACACCATACCCATTGCGACTGATATTTCCTACAATCACCCATTAAAATTGCGCAAAGTCAATATAGGGACAACAAAGAAACCTAAGATAGATGTAGTAGGAGACTACTTGGATGAACAAACTAGTCAAGAGATACAGAGTCTGTTGCGGGAATATGAGGATTTGTTCCCAAAGACTTTCTCAGAGTTAAAGGGAATCAAAGGAGTTATAGGAGAAATGAAAATCGAATTGAAACTAGGATCCAAGCCTGTGACACATAGACCATACCGTCTTAACCCTACAATAAAAGAGAAGGTTAAGAAGGAGATAGATAAGATGTTGGAAGCATGACTCATTTTCGCAGTGGAAGAAGCAGAATGGGTCAGCCCAATAGTTATTCAAAGCAAGAAAGGCACATAAGATATTAGGGTCTATGTAAACTATAGGAGTCTTAACTCTATGTGTGTGCATGACCCTTTCCCAACACCTTTTACCGATGAGGTGCTAGAACAGGTTGTGGGGAAGGAAGCACACTCATTCACAGATGGATTTTCAGAGTACCACCAAGTCAGGATAGCCAAATAGGACAAAGGAAGACCACATTCATAATAGAATGGGGATCTTTCACATACAATGTGATTTGATTTGGCTTAAAGAACACCCCTTTAGTTTTTTCTAGGATTGTAATAACAAATTTTAGAGATTTCATTCACAAGTTTATAGAAGTCTATATGGATGATTTGACGATATATAGCTTTCTCAAGGAACATGTAGCACTGCTGCGACTAATGTTTGACAGATGCAGAGAATTGCAGATCTCATTGAATCTCAAAAAGTGTATCTTTTGTGTACCACATGGGAATTTGTTGGGCAACATAGTCTGTCGAGAAGGAGTATTGGTAGACCCATCCAAAGTTGCGGTCATTGTGAATATTCCACCACCTATAAGTGCTAAGCAGTTGTGCTCCACGTTGGGACACACAGGGTACTATCGTAGGTTCATTAGAAGATATGCCAACATTACTGCACTCCTGGAAAACCTATTGAAAAAGGCCGAAACATTCCAATGGACTCCACAATGCGATAAAGCATTTGAGACACTAGAGGAGAAGCTCAACACAACATCGATACTGATATTCCCAAGCTGGGAAAATGAATTTCACGTCCATGTAGATGCTTCAAGAACTGCCTTAGGAGCTATCTTAGCGCAACCTAGAGATGGAGCTGTGGATCATCCTATCTATTTTGCGAGTCGGAAGTTGTCGTAGGCAGAGTGCAACTACACAACGACATAAAGGGAGGGTTTAGCCATGATTTATGCTTTGCAGAAATTTAGACATTATTTGTTAGGTTCTTATTTTAAGTTCTGTACTGATCATTCTACATTGAAATATCTAGTTAATAAACATGTGTTGGAAGGGATAATTTGTAGATGGTTGTTGTTATTTCAATAATTTTCTTTTGAATGTATTGTTAAGCTGGGAAGATGCAACATAGGACCTGATCACCTGTCCATATTAGAGTCAGGGGAAAGTGGTGGAGCAGTAGACGATCAACTCCTAGATGCAGACTTTTTCCAGGTTGAGGCCATACCAGAATACCTAGAGGACATAGTAGTCTTCATAAGTACAGGGGTCTTCCCATAAACATATTCTGCAACCCAGAAACTCCACATGGTTGTTAGAGCAACGTACTACCAGTTGATCGTGGGACAGTTATATAAAATAGGGCTAGATAGTATCCTCAGAAGATGTGTCATAGATCATGAAAGACAAAATATTCTCTGGGAATGCCACAATGGAGTTGAGGGAGGTCATGTAGGAGGAAAGGCCACTGCACATAAAGTTCTACAAGCTGGACTTTGGTGGGAAACGCTCTTCAAGGATGTAAAGGTATATGCTAGATCATTTGATGTTTGTCAAAGAGTGGGTAAATCGTCACGACGAGATGAATTACCACTTCAACCAGTTCGAGCCCTATAGGGATTTGAGAAATGGGAAGTTGACTTCATCGGACCAATCAACCCCACAACTAAGAATTCAAAGGCTAGATACATCATCACTGCAATTGACTACCTTACACGTTGGGTTGAAGCAACAACAGTTCATGATTGTTCGACTGATACTGCTTCTAGGTTCATCTTTGAAAATATCATGACTCGATTTGGATGTCCTAGGAGCCTAACCAATGATCAGGGAGCCCATTTCATTAGTAGCATTATAGCAAATATTACAACAGAGTTCCTGATCTAGCATCACAAAAGCAACCCCTACCACCTAGAGGCCAATGGAACAATAGAAGCCTTTAACAAGACCCTAGAGAGAGGGTTGAAAAAAGTCTGTTGTGCAAATCGGGAAGGCTGGAATAATAGAGTTCCAGTGGTACTATGGTTTTACAGGACAACCACAATGGAACTCCACAAGTACAGATCGTTCCAACTAGTTTATGGGAAAGAGGCAGTGGTGCCTACATAATTCATCACTCCAAGTTTGTACATTGGACAGATCACACATATGTCGAAGGAGGAATCAGTTGCGTAGAGACTTATAGAGCTACAAGAACTCGAGGAGACAATATTTCTAGCAGACTTCCATCAGCCAGTTGATAAAGCAAGAAAAAAATCTTGGCATGACAGACATATTAAGACTAAGGTATTTACACAAGGAGACAAGGTTCTACTCTACGATAGTCGGTGCCAGAAGCATCCTGGTAAGTTGCGCAAGCATTGGTTGGGACCATTTATAATTGTAGAGATCCAACCCTCAAGAGCAGTCAGACTCGCGCAACCTGATGGTATGCTGCGACTAGGATGGCTGAATGGTGCTCAACTTAAATCCTATATGTCTCAAAACTGAGAAAAATGGATTGTTTCTCTAGTTCAAAGGAGCATGTATAATAGTTAGATTTGAGTTTTCTGAAATTTTTGTAAATTCAGTCAATAAAGTCGATATGCACAGTGTTGTGCCATGACACATAGTTCATTTTTTTTTGTTTAATTGTTGTTTGATATAGAACTAAAGACTTAGCAATGCAGGATCATAAGCGTAAAAGAAACCATTAATTACAGTCATTAATATGAAGGGGTCCCCCTTTGTGGTCGGAGGGAGAACGAATTTGAATATGATCTGAGTCCATCTGCCACACGAACCCGGTCTAGTCATAGCCTTTATTTCCATTACGGTACCTCGTCTGAATTTAGTTAAGCCATAAAGCAACGATGAGCAAAGATGACATCAAAATTCGTGTCGGGATTCCCACCCGTCAAATGGAATGGTCTGAAACTGGCCGCATCCCTACCCAACTCGCACAAGTAAATGGCAGGATTGACCGACAGGATTACCCCGTTAACCCGTCCCGTCGGATGACTTAGATCCAAGTTGCGTACATACGGTCATGATGAACAACAACTATTGCTAAAATTTCCCTCTAAGCCAAGTATAAGGCTTTGATAACTCGTCAGAGAATGCATATTTTTCAAAGAACGTAGCAATTTTTGAATTCTGTAGAGCGAGCCAACCTATGAAATTGTGAAACCTATAGTCGTGAGCCTAGTCCTTAGCTCACTGCGGAGGTTGTGATAACCCAAAATCCACAATGCAGAGAGCCACAGGAAGTCGAAGTGACATATCTAAGGATGCTGTCCTAGACAAGCCCTGCAACCCCATGAGTTGAGGTCGTGGGTGATCTCAAAGGGTAGGTGGAGCAGGTCAAGCTCCTCGATCTTGACCTAATAGATCTAGTTTTGTTCCCCCAGATGAACACAGACATCTTCTGGGAGATGGATCTAGACGAGTTGGGAGGCATGCAATTCATGCCAAAACCGGAAATTGTCAACTTGTTCAACTCGACCATCATGAACCTCAGAGACCTACCAGTATTCGGTACCACTGGTGAGGTTGTGCGGTGCACCAAATTTCTGATCAGCAGGGTGCATGACCGAAGTCTTTGGTTGGATAGGCGGTATCCAATCCATGCTGAAGACATCCATCAGCTTACTAGACTGTCTTTCGAAGGAGAAGATATGTCGAAAGGATTCTAGGGTCCTGGTAAGCACGACAAGAAGAAAGTAGAGCCCAACCTCTATGAGAGGTTCAACACAAAGAGGGGGGGACGCACAACAGTAATTGACCCCATACTACTAGAGACAATCATGACTGGTTGTTACATCATAGCCAACAAGGTTATGAGATAATATTACAAGGGCTAATGATCATTAGATGCATTCTCATTAGCAGACTTTTCCGCCATCAACGTTGTGTTCAACCGATGTAGTTACCTACTGAAAAAACTACTAGTGGCATGCAAGGAAGCCTAGGAGAAGGGAGGAACCTTCACCTATGGATATATTTTGATGGAATTCACAATGTTCAAGTGGAAGCCACCTATGGGAAGGGCGTCGGTGCTATCAGACAAGGGGTGCATGGCGAAGATGTCCGAGCCCTGACAGTTCACAACAGATTCAAAGAATGCAACGTTGAACACCGCAACATTTGATAAGTGGTACAATGTCCTGATAAATGAAACACAGAGGCTGCGTATTCTGCGGGAACTCCTCAAGTGTAACACAAGAAATATTGCCTTTATCATTGTTAGAATTAATGATTATGTTGAGTTGGAGATTGGTTAGAATATTTGTAGGAGGATGTTGAGATATTCTCTCAACCTATCCCTCCAAGAGTGGAGTTAGTTGGATCTGAATCCAGCTATATATGTAGCTATGTATGTGTGTAACAATGTAGTAATATAATCTATTATTTGTGTGTTATTCCTGTGTAATCTGCTGCTCTCATGAATTCTGTCATGGTATCAGAGCCTGGACTGGCTTAAATCCCTCACGGGATGGCCAGGAAGATGATGTGAAAGAGATGTGAGTGTTGATACTTGTAGTGTAGGAGAGTGGATTGTTTATTTAGTTTTTATTAGTTTACTGTGTGAGTGAATTGATCTACCGAGAAAGGAATCGCGCGCTAGTGGATCAGAGCCATCATCACTTGAAGGAGAAGATAGCTTCCACGATTCTGCGTGGGAGGTTGAAGAGCCGGAATCTGAGTCGCCCTTCTGGTCACATGATCACGACCAACAACTCCGGTTGCTGCTTTCTTCCATCGATCGAAGAACAAGGTTGCGGGAACTCAACAAAGAATTTTCCGGCGAGTTACAGGTCAGACTTTGTACCTGGTCGCCAACGTTGGCTACAAATTTCTGCGAATATTGCGTGACCGCCGGTGAAGAAGAATCCTTAGCCTTCTGTTCAAGCTGCAATACCTGCCCTGAGAAGCTGTTCCGAGAAAACAATAATCATGTGGCCTTAAATATTATTGCTACAAGTACCGAACTTAATCGATTATGCTCGCCGTTCGAATCCGAGTACCATGATAATGGGGAAGACACGCTCGCTGCCATATCTGTTCAAAGACATTTCACCAAGAGATCTTGCGGTCTGGTTTATGCACTGCAGAGTTTGGTGTGAAATTTTGTGTGACTGCGTGAGATAGAAGCCTGCAGTGAATTTTCTATAAAGAATAATTTTTTCATTGTTGCGTGGAGATTAAATATATGTAGGATTATTGTGTAGTGTGTATTTGTAAAAAGAAGGTCATTTTGGAGGATTTATTGCTGAATACATTCCGTAACTAAAGTACTTTCCTACAAAACTGTTGAAATTTATTCTTAGGGGTTATTTCACAGATGGAAGTATTTCAATAGGGTGGTTTAGTATCTAGACTCTTCTTCGGGGGTGTCAAGAATCTTTGATCCTACAAATTCATCAAAGATGGTCAGAAGTGTTTTTATCTTAAATGAGTCAAGAGGGAAGC
>SNQJ01S0144863.1:24808-39056 GCA_010110895.2 Picea sitchensis
GAAGCTTGTTGAGGCCATTCAACAACCTCAAGAAAGAGTAACGAAGTTAGAACTTCAAGCAGTGCTGAGCACTCCGCAAGAAGTGTGAGATCAAAGGGAAGAAATCACCAAGAGCACACTTGGAAGGATCATGGAACTCGCCTTAGAATGTAAGCAATTGAGTGACCATAGTGCGTAGACCTACAAATGCCTCATAGAAGATCCAGAGCTAAGAAAACTAGAAGCACAACTCTAGGAGGCGCAACAACAGGCATCCACTGTGCAAGCGTAGATGAAATTGATCACTGCAGTTGAGAGGATGAAAATATCACAGGAACAACGCGCAGTCCAGCAGTAGGTTACTTCCATCCAGAGAAGAGTCATGGAGGTTACATAGAGACTCCAGCCGGTGCAGGATGAAGCCTGCACGCTTTTTGAAGAGATTGAAGGACAAGGCTCGTAGCTGGAACAAGTGGTTATGACAGTGGAACAATGCCTGGAAGGGCCTGTTACCGAGCAAGTGATTCAGGAGTTCATCGAGTAGGAATATCTGGCAAAGAAACAAGTCGAGGCAACTCGATCTAAGCTCAAGGCCTTTGAAGCAGCGTTTCCCATATCTGAGTGACTCAGGATGAGTCACAGGTGAGTGTTGGGGGCTTGTTGGCCCTTGACCAAGTTTTGAGGAAACATTGGTCGTGTTTAACCACTTTTGAGACTTCGATAGGCTGGTTGAAGATGGAGAGCCTAGGCGGAGCAGAGATCGAGGGATCTCGCTTGTTTTGTGGTCTTGTGGACCCAGCAAGGGGTTTACTAGGGTTTATGTAATGGGTTAAGGGATGTTGGCCCATGGGTTTACCCATGATTAGGCCTTGTTGTAAATGTATAAATAAGTAGTAGCTAAGAGATGTAAAGGCAATACTAATTGGCTTAGTGCATGACTAGTTATCTTTGTGCAAAGAGTATGTTAAGACTTGCAGAGGTAAGTGCAAGTGTTTTTGTAAGTGCTCTGTGCTACTAAGGAGTTGGCTCTGTGCCTTGAACTGGTTTTGGGAAGGAGGATTTGGTGTGTAGCTCGCAGATCTTCTCTCCTCTGTGGAGTTGGGATCTGTGTCTTTGTGCACATGAGAAGATGAATTTAAGAAGATCGAACACTAATAAAGAAGAAGAATAAGTTGGTGGACGTAGCCCCATGCTGGGGTGAACCATGTATATCATGATTGTTGATGAGCTTTGTGCGATGTTGTTTATGTGATTTATGCTTAGTGTTGTTGTTATAATGTATTATGAATGCATCTGATGTTGTAGCTTAATGCTTAATGGTGTGAATGAATTATAGATCTGAGTTAATTCTATGTGCTAAGTGATTGGATGTGCTTGATCTATTCGTTACTGCACTTATCTATAATAAGGGTTAATCCACGATGTGAATGAGAATCATAATCTAATGCATATTACTAAATAAGTGCTCTGTTAAGTGTTGTAATCATGGATCTATGTCCCAACTTGGTTGTAGACACCTGGGTCCTGCAACCCCCCCTGCCTCTACCTCGAGTGAGACTTCATTTTCTTCGCAGGTGTTGCTAAAAGGGCCGGTAGTTAGGGTTTTGTTGGTGCGCTATTGAAACGTTGAACCTTGGGTTTGCCCCTATGCCAACAAGATATTTGTGAACTCTGACACTGCTTGGCGTCTTTCTTGCTGCAATGTGGTCCATTTGGTATACAAATCGTCATAACTTCCGACAGGGTAGTATTGTTCCTTAATAGCATCCCTGAAGGATTCCTAGTTGGCTGCAATTGTAAATAATGAGGGTTCCTCTGTTTCCTTTTGCTCATATAAAGTTTCCCACCAATCTTTGACATGGGGAATGACTTTGAGGAGTGCAAAAGTAATATTTTCTCTCTTCGAAAAGTTATGGATAGAAAAATACCCTTCTAGTAGATTCAACCACTTGTTTACAACATTTGCATCTATTTGACCTTTAAATATAGGAATATCGAAGTTGATTTTTACCTTGAAGGGGGCGTCACCTCCGCTCGAGGAAGATGCGTCACCTATTTGTAGCCGCCGAAGGATTTGTGTGAAACTATCCATCATCTCATTCCTCTGTTGTGTGAGGGATTCCTCAAGAAACATTTTGAAATGATCTCATGTCCCGTCATATTTCGTTTCCTCTTCCATGATAGGTTGCTTGGGCGTGCGAGATCTTTTTTCCTTGAGAGAAACAAGCTCGAGACCCAATTCTTTGTACCCTGACCTCATTGGGGACATGCATTAAGACAACAAGGAGCAGACCGCTTTGATACCACCGATCTAGATTTTATGAGCAGAACAAAATGAATACAAATTATTAAAATATGATTAACACAGAATAAAAGAGATACAATAAAACTGGTTTTCTATTCAATAAGGAAATAAGCTAAAACTGTGAAATGCAACGAAAAACAAGCTTACTCGAATGGTGGCGGCTTATCTCTGAGAAGAGATGTGACCATTGCGCTCATTCGCAAGAACATGATTACAATGAGGCTCTGAAGGCCTTTTTTTACAATCAATAGGAATTCCAAAAACCCTGGACATCCAAAAACATAACCCTAGGAGATGAAGCACCAAAAGTCATTTGGTCTCGTTTGGGTAAGTTAGTACATCAACTTCCCGGGGTCGTAACTTTTGCATACGATCTCCATTTTAGGCGCATGATAGCTTGTTGGAAAGGTATCATAGAAGAGATTCATTTTTAGGGCTCAATACAAGCCTTCAGCTATAATTAAAAATATCAATCTTGAAAAACCTTCATTTAGGCCATGAAAATGGCCCCGAAATTTAAAAATTGCTAAAAAATAGTAAATTGCCAAGACTACCAGAATTGTTTTTTGAGCGAGTTGGAAAAAGTGGGTGGTCACCGATATCCACATGGATAAAAAAAACTCCTCATCTATATTTAATTTCTATTTCAAATAATCAAGGAGGAGATCATATCTTATCTCCAAGTTGAATTAATGAGGTGGCTTATCAACTGTTGTCTATGAGAATTTTTAGGAAAATAAATTTGGCAAATTCCTGAAAAATAGGGTCCAAAAATATCTTTATATCTCTAAAAATGTGATAGTTGTGTAAAATTAGAGAGAGGTTTTTTGTGAAGGGGCCTGTTCCCAACAAAAACCTCTTTTGGTTTCCAAAACTTCATCTCCAGCTTCTTTGAAACGTCGCCAAAAATTGGTCCCTAAAACAAGAAATCATTTATTGTAAAATCTCTAAAAAATAGGCCTCAAAGATATATTCGAACCTATTAAACTGTGATATTTGTGTAAAAATTGAGAGAGATTTTTGTGAAGGGGCCCGTTTTCAATAAAAACCTCATTTGGTTTCAAAGAATTCATCTCCATCGTTTCAAAAAATTCTCTTGAGGATAAGGACTACAAAAGGAAAAAAAAAACCAGAGTATTTCTTGTATTTGATTTCTGTCTTTCTTCTTTTTTGTTCATTCTCTGATATGGATTCCTTTGTTGTCTTCAGGCTCATCATTTGGAAAAATCAACTTCATATTGAGTATGAATATCCATTTCAACCTCTGTTTTCTGTTTCTTTTTCTATGTTTTGGTGGCTTGATTGTAGCTTTTAATTCTTTCACCCCGTCATTTTCATCCCTTATTTCCATTCTGAATTCTAGATGTTCTTCAAATGGACTAGACCAATTCAAGTCAATAGAGAACCTATGATTCTAGACTTTGAAATCATGCTTACAATCCTTATAAGATGAACTACCATGAATCTCCTCTGCTTCAACATTATCTGACATTTTAATCCCCTGATAATCTTGCAGCTTTGTCTCTAGGAAACAATCAAATTTTGATTTGATCTCATCCTCAAATGGATTATTTTCAAGATCTGTTGAATAACACTTTTTCAGGAATGATTTGGGTAAGGTTTTGGACTTTATACTTAGCTTTTTGGAAGCTCTGGTCACATGCTTCATGGGGTGATCTGCTACTTGTTTTCCCTTCCCATCCCATTTTTGTTCTTCCATAGTATCATATTCATATTTAGGCTCTAATTTGACCTTTTCCCCTTTGTATGAAGAAGTCATAGGTGATTTTCCCTTTTCCTCCCATGCACTTTCTATTGTGTCATCAAGGTTCTAAGTAAACATCAAATAAATTCCCTCATGATAACCCTGTAGCATTGAGTAGAAGTTAAACCACCCTACCCTTCCGAGCCTTTGCGAAATCTCTAGGTAAGTTTCAAGAAATTCAATTCCCTCTAGTTCTAGTTGGGTAACTTTCCCGCTTTTCTTAGGTGCCATAATGCAGATCATTGAATTTCAGAGTCTGTCTAGGGTTTCTGTCAACAACAACTATAGATCTTTTGAAAATGTTGTGGAAGAGGTTGGCGACCTGCAAAACTTGTATAAAATGAAACCAAATATAATGAAAGACTCGGGTATAATCTGTTAACCATCATTCTATGAAACCAAATATAATGAAAGACTTGGGTGTAATCTGTTAACCATCATTCTATGAAACCAACATACCTATGATATGATTTAGAGTGAAGGAGTACAACCCTGATCTCTTCGAATGAGTATAAAACTGAGGACATGACTTTGATCTTTAATTGTCAATCATGTTGGCTTTTAGGATAATATCTCGGGCATCCTCTGACATGATCTTGTGAAGTGGCGCATGAAAAATAATGATTACTCCTGGCGCTATTCTTGTAGCCCCTTTTCCCATAAGAAAAATTTCAATTTTGAAATGAGAAAAAGACTTTTGACTTGATGGAAAGATCCTAGAAGTCTAATTCTAAGCTTAATCACACTAATGAATGTTAAAAACATTCAAAAAGAATAATGCAAGAACACTTTTAAAACTGTAGAGGAAGAAAACAAAATGTAAAGTAATGCTAGGAAAGGATAGGGCAGCGAAAATAATCTTTCAACAGTCATTGCAAAATCAAGGACTAACAGACGTGTCCACTTTTTGGCAGACCTTTTGAAACATTTTTTGATAAAATTCCTTAGGTACTTGTGGGAATAACTAGTGGTGGCATTATCCATTTTATATTCGTTAAATATTGTAATCAACAAGTCAAAAAATCCCCTAAACTCTTCATTGTTGTTGCACACTTTGTTTCTTCTAATCTAAACTCACCTTCCGATATTCATTGCATTTCATAAAAATATGGTGATCAATAGTCTCGTTGAACTCCACAATCGCCCATTTCTTAGTATGTTCATCTATGAGATTATGGTTTTCCTCTTCATCCTAGATCCCTAGATGGAACCTATGTTGAAACATGTATATATTTTGCTAAACTTGAGACTAAAAGGAAGTTTCTTTTATTAAAATTTTATTGTGGAGCTGCCTTTTTATCAAAAAATCAATTTTAATGAAGACTTACTTTGAAATTTTCGGGAGTCGGCATTTCGTGAAATACAAAAGGTCAACATTGAGCCTCCTCAAAGCCCCGATTCTCGAATTCACGAAACTATTAAAAGTTAAGCCATGTTTATTAAAAATTAAGAAGGTTTAATATTAATAATCCTCATCGCGATTTCGCGATTTAGGAGTTTACACACGTTGCAAGCATCGAGGTCACGATACCCGAAACCCCGAAAGCTTATGGTCTAATCGTGTCTTATTTTGAGTTAAATATGCTTAGCAGTTAATAAATCCCATCATGATTTAGTGATTCAGGATTTCTTATGTCGAATGCTATCGAATTCCCGGTGTGTAAGTCACAAAATCCCGTTTAAAATGCGATTAATTAAAAGTTTAAAAATACTTAATATATCATTAACCAATCACATTTATGGGAACCAGAGAATTATTATTCATCACGTACAAAAACCCTGAAACATGGAGTCCCAAAAACATTAAGTGCTAAGTGTGATTAACTTAACATCAAAACAAAGTCTAACGATATAATTTGGCTTTTCGTGTTTTCTCTTTTCGGGATTCTTCAAAGACATTTCTTTCGAAATCCCGGTCTCAAAATCATCGATATTTGGGAACATTTATTTTAGATTAATGAAATATCTCATAGTGTAAGGCACGTATCTCCAGACGTACCCTCCTCATTAAGGCAAATGAATTTATCAACCGTAGAAAGCACAGTCTAATTAAGGTAGGCTAAAGGCGAATAAAGGTTTCCAATTCAAATTTCTTTCTCACTTTCAACAAATTAACAAGTATATCTGAGAAAAGATTACGCCTTCATTTCTATAACAACTACTCGTTCTTTATCACAGGGATCATGATACCCAAGAAAACACAAAAAAAGAGTGATGACATCGGTGAAAGATCAAATCCGAACTCAGATGTTCTATCTGATACAACACCACATGTTGTAGATTCAGTTAGGTCCTGGATGCAGATTTTGGAAATCTTGGAGCATGAGGTTAGAAATTGCCCAGATGATTTTGGAAACAAAAGGACTGATAAGGCTAAAAATAAACTCAAGGATATAGCAGAGGCTGAGCTCCATAAAATAGCTACACGACTGAGGCTCATACCATATAGTGACATGAAAAAATGGGCTCTAATGAACATAGATGTACAGACCAGGAGCATTGTGAATCATCAAAAGGTTGTCATCGACTCTTTTAGGCTAGGACACATTCAAGTAATGTATAAGCTATCCCTTGTTTCTAAATATATTTATAATGTCGAATTTGTAGAAGAGTTTCAACGAAAGGAGTGTACAAAATTTGACCAAACCTATCTGGATATAATCAAAGGATGGTGGGGGATTCCAACAAAATTTAGAGCTAATACCCATGGCATTTATGCCACAAAATCTCTAAATGAATATATAGTTTATATAGCAATGATGTTATGTAGGCTATTTGGGAGGAAAAGCCCTATCCATTTCCCCATGGAATGGGTGCCAATTATACACAAAGTAGTCGAGGATCACACTTTCATCTGGGGTAATATTATATCAGATAACCTAACCAAAGAGGTTGTTGAGTACCAAATGGAAAAGTCAAAAGGCCAACTAACATCTTTTTATATGGCAGTGTATGTCATGGACGCTATCTACTATATATGACCCCTTTCCCATTGATGAATTGGAACTGGAACCCAACTAGTGCAGAATCCATCCATTTCTATCACTCTCAACTATGGGAAGAAAAATCAAAAGATTTATTTTACAAAATCTGTCACTATGTAGTGATTCATGTACACCAAATATTGTATGGATACCCACCCCCTCGGATTTCAGAGCAAATCATGGGAAACCTCAAGACAATTGCATATTGGTTTATCGAAGAGAATTTCTCTTATGTTAGAGTCTTCGGATGTTCAATTCCCCCTCATGCTCTCCCAAAATTTCTCCCTGACAGACTGGTGTGCAGAGAAGTAGCTTATCAAATAATAACATGAGGCATTGGCAAAGAGTTAAAAGCAGTCCAAAAGAAATTATGTCCAACTTTTCCTGTACAGATTGGGAAGTTTTAATTGCTAAATTTTGGCCATACCAAGGTAGAAGTTGCAGCACTTGAAGACATTAAACTAGTAGATGTTGAACTCAGAAGGCATGATCCATATCAAATTATGGGAAATCATCTAGCTCATTGCAATATGAAAATGTATGAGCATGAAGACTCCCCCTGTGACGACATATTTAAAGGAGTCAGAGTCTATGAGGAGATATTAGACAGAGTCCAGGCATTACCCACTGACCTACAGACAAAATTTATTTCTTTCCAGAAGCACAGACGAGCTGGATTGCCCAAGATACTTCAGGGAGAATCGACAAACCCTCCTTCAAAACAAGAAAGTATACCTCCAGGTTTTGAACTAAAGTCTTTGGATAAAAGGACTACAGAGGAAAACCCAAAGAATTCTGAAGTACCTTCACAAAGATCAAAAAATTCATAGACAGAGCTTCCAGGGTCTGAAATAGATTCCAAATCTGAAACTCCTTTAAAACCAAATTAAATTATTCCTCCTTCATCGTCAACTACTCCTACCGATATTCCCAAAACAACAGAAGGAGCACACCTCATAGAGTTAGGCAACCCTATTACAGCATTGACTTCTTTATAGTCAACTTTTGGGACTCCTCATCTTGAAGTTACGTATATAAGCGAGCTTACCCCAATCTCTATTGAAGAAATACCTTCCTTGAACTTCTTTTTCAGTAGGAAGAGGAAAGCTGTAGTGAAACAAGAAATGCATCCTAAAGAAGGTACAATGGTAAAAAAGCACAGGGTACTTGTTGATGGAAAAAATCTAGAGGACAAGGATTTTTCTACAGAGGTAGTAGGCTCTTTAGGAGCGTTCACAATGACCAATTTGTTTTCAGTTGATAACTTGAAAGCAAGGCTTAAGCAAAGGAATCAAATGATAGCTTAGTTGCAAATCCAAATAAGGAACACAGAGAAAAATATCAGAGATGAGATAAATAACGGACTGGAACAAGTGAGAGTTGTTGACAAATAGGAGATTCAACTACTCAAGTCTAGTTTAGATGAGATGTATAAGAATATGCAAGCCATTCAAGGGAAAGTCATCAAGCAAGATGAATTAGTAAAACAATTACAAGATAAATTGAGTTCTACTGAAAGCTAGGTGGTAAATATAACGATATTCCAAGCCCAGGCACTGGAGGTGCACCAAAAGCTAGAGGCAGAACAACAAAGCCTATTTTCTGAAGTAGAGATCATTCAAAACTATTTTTGGGATGTAAGTTAGTCATTGGATAACAATGCTTTCAAAGAAAAAGAGGCTACAACAGCTCAGGCCGCTTTCCAAAAAGCAGTTGTATTTTCGGCTAAAGAGGAGGTATCGGTAACTCCTAAATTAATTGTCACTAAAAAAATCAGAGGCAATATAATGCTGAAGGTATGGGAGGCCAATATATCTGAAAGTGGGAAAATGGCCAAAGAGATAAGGGAGGAATGTGAAGAGACTTTCGATTTGTTAGATAAAAAAATTGCTAGACATTGGAAAGGGCGATTGCCCTGGACTACATGGATAGATCAATGTTATAAGACATCAAATTAACCTAAAAGAAAGCTTACATGAAGCTCAAGTTGAAATTTCACAGCTGATACAGGTCAATGTTGCACAAATGGACAAATGGTCGATGAAGCCAAACTTACAGTTACAATCAGTAAAATTTGAGGATAAAAAGATCAAGAACAGATTGTTGAAAATTCAGAAGAAGCTGTATCTGTGTGAAGTGAAAGATGTGTCAGAGCCTTTGCAAAGAATAACACAGTTTATAAGGAGGTGTGTCGAGTGTTTTGAGCCAAGCGAAGCAATTACTTCAAAGAAATGATGAAATGATACATGCTTCCTGTTATACCAGTGTATGTAAGAAGATAGTAAATAAATAAGTGGAACGGTTCAAGTCTTTATTTTTTTTGTAATCATTAAATATCTAGGAATAAGGAGAGTTCCAACCATCTAGGGTTGAGAACCTTTGTATAAATATAATTTCAAAAGACTTAGAGAAGGCTTTTTATGGCCGATTGTAGCAAATAATTTTTTCCTTTGCAAGAATTAATACAAACACAAATCGAAGATTCCATATTCCGTCAAGCCTGATTTATGTGTTCCTTTGTTACTTCATATTCAACATCATTTCTTATATATCTTTGATGAATGTTTAACTACAACTTAGTACAACATCTATTGTGGTTATTCGTTATTTTCATCATCTGATTATTTACATATTTTCCTCTGTATTTTCTATTAACAGACACAAGACTTGTGAATTACTTAGATTACCATATCTTATGCTTCATTAAAGTTTTCTTGTCCATTTTCTTCTGTTACAAAGTGAGATTCAACCCTGGTTGATGCCTCACGTTTTCCAATAGCTTTATGTTTTCTTTCATTTCGTGCACTATTTTTAATTTAACTCAGATACGGGAAACAACCTTTAAAATTGTTATACTATTAATTCAAGTTGGGAATTTTTCTCATATAATCTAAAATAGAAAACAACAAATCTAAAATTAACGGATCTTTAATCCTTCCTTTCCTCCATGACTGTACATATTGCAAAACAACCTAATATAGCACCTAGGCTCATAGATCAAACCAGCATCGCATTAACCTTGTTTAATACTATCCTAGAGACAACCACCACCCGGGTTGAACTTGAACATTCATGGGAAGCCATTGAACATGACATAAGCAACTAGGAACAATTGGAAGCGAGACAAAAACAATTAAGAAATAGGCCATAGCTTCTTTCCTAAGGAACTTCTTTTCTCTTTATATATTTTAAACCCTCTTTACTTTTTTTGATGCCTAGACTTTATACTTTAAAGCCTTAAGTATAAACTCAGGAACAACATCTTTTTGGCGTCGTTTCCGGGGAACGAAGAAGCGAAGTTATTTTTCCCTGGGAAGAATGACATTAATAGTTTATTTATTTGATAGTGAAAAAAGATTGAATAATTTATAAGGATTTTTCATCTTTTACTTGGCGACTCCACGATTAATAAACTGGCTTTTAACTGAAAGAATACCAAAAACAATCTAGAAAAAAGCAGACTTCGCCTGTATCCAACCCAGAAAAAATCTTGAAATCAAGAAGATACCTTAACAGACTGCTTCATCAACAAATAAGATTTATCAACTTAAATTCACACAGTCGAATACTAAGGATCTACTTGAAATTTCAAATTCCTTTCTCCTTTGCGGAGAACCATCCATCGATAGAATTGAAATCCTAGAGCTTGGGTTGGCCTTACTTGAATTTAAAGTCGAGGCTTTTTCAACTGTTTATTTTACCAATACAGGTAAAATATCTATCTCACTTCCCACCTCAATCGACACTTCTTCACTTTCCGAAGTTCAATTTCCAATCTCTCAAAACTTCAAAGAATATATTTTTTACCTTGACTCGACTCCTATTGGGCCTCCCGTATATATGCCCTATAAGTTCGAAGAAATAGTCCCCATTTTCCAAGTCCCTTTTTTTCAAGCTTCCTCTCTCTTGATGATCAGTTCCCCGAAACCAGCTTGCCTTTTCCAAACACAACTGAAAGATTATCGCACCCCTTTAAAAGCCCCCTTTATAATCTCCAAGTTTCATCTCCTAAATTTTCAATGGCCACAGCCAGAGCAGGTGGTGCCGGAGGTGCAGGAGGAGGAGGAGTCGATCATTGACCACCTACCCCTCCTAGGAGTTTTTCTAAGGTAGACGCTAGATATGCCCCTCTAGTACTCCCATTTCTCCTACATGACCTACCTGAAAATTATATGAAAAATCTGCAGAAATTCACTAGGGAGGGAGACTTGACTGTTGTCAAACATATCCATTTCTTTGATCAATTTTCTGACATCCTTGGTCTTGAACATGAATATGTTTATTCGAGACTCTTTGTTCAAACCTTTGAAGGACAGGTGAGAACCTGGTTCCAAGGTGTAGCAGCAGGATCAATAGGGTCATACGATGAGTTGGAAAATGCTTTTATTAGAGAATGGGGAGAAAGGAAATATCATCTCTAATATCTAACCGAGTTTGGGGCTCTGAGAAAAAAAAATTCTGAGTCTGTTCTTGAGTTTACCCAAAGATTTAATAAATTGTATAATAAAATTCCAGTTGAGGTTAAACCTTCCCAACCTGCAGCGAAGGTAACTTTTGCTGGGAATTTTGATCCTGAATTCACTCTGTTATTGAGGGAAAGGAGATCAATAGACCTCACCAAGATGCAGGATGATGCCTTAGAAATCGAGTTAAATATGATGGCATTAGGTAAGTTGAAAAAAAAAATTGAAACAGGAAATAGGGAAACCAGACGGTACAGAGACCAAGCGGGACCCTCTGGATTAGGTAGGTATTTTGAAGACTATATGGATGACATGGTGAGGATAATTAAAGAATTGTCTAATAATATCTCAAGAATGGAATTGGATCAATCAAAGAACGATCATTTCCCTAGAAAGGATTTCAGAAGGAATCCTAACCCTCAAACACAACAAAGACAGATTAAGAGTGAGGACCAAAAGATTCAAGCCCCCTTGAAAAATGAAAATTTTGTAGGAGGAGAAGACATGAAAGAGTTTGAGGAGTTAGAAGAAGACATAAATAACCTTGGTGATGAATGTCAACAACCTTATTTAACAAGACAAGATTATGAAAAATCCTTAAAAATAGAGTACATATCTGAAAATAACAAGAACAACAATATTACAAAAGAGTCAGCCTATCAAGGAATCACAGATGATATAATGGATGAATTACATGAGAAGTATAATTATGAGACCAAGAAATAGGAATATGATAACCACCCCAGTAAACAAAATCCTACCAAGGGGGGAAATAGACGAGGCAGCTTCAAAAGCTGTTGAAAAGGAGACTGTTAAAATCAAGACCGCTGACACACAGTCTATCAAGACAAAGCCAACAGAAATAACAACCAACAACACAAGGAAAGAGAAGATTCCTGTGGCTGAAAAAGAAACCTCACAAAAGAGTAAACATGGAAAGAAGGGGATAAAATCTCAAAACACAGAATTTGATAAGACGACATGGAATTTTAGTCTTGAAAATGAGATTAATAAAATCAGAATTCCTATACCTTTGGTCGAAATAGCAAAAAACCCTGCATACAGGAAACAAATTGCTAAATTGATTAATTTTTTAGATACTGAAAGTCAGGTTGATGTTATAAACTTGGAAGACGATAAACCAAATATAATCTTTGGTCCACACTTTGAAGGTGCTAGAGATATCGTCGCTCCTTTTTATATTACATTAACTGTACATGATAGTCTGCTTCACAATTGTATGTTGGATTCGAGAGCCTCTCATAATGTAATGCCCAAAGGTATTATGGATAGGCTGGGTCTTGAAATCACTTTACCATATGGAGAATTATATTCGTTCGATTCTAGAAAAGTAAAATGTGTGGGTATTATAAAGGATTTGGTCGTTAATCTTGCTCAGGTTCCTGTGAAAAGCATTTTTATGGATGTAGTTGTTGCTGATATACCCCCAAAATATGGCATGTTGTTATCCAGGTCTTGGGGCACTAACCTTGGAGGATACCTCCAATTGGATATGACGTAAGCCACAATCCCAATCTTCGGAGGACAATTCACACGCTTATACAGAGAAACAAGGTTGGCGTTTACAATAAGTGATCCGTTAAAACCAGAGAACTACCCTGTTTATATTGTTGATCAGGATTTAGGAAATTGTATTCTATCTATTGATGATGATATTGATGTATGTATAGAAGAAAGTGGTACATAAAAAGAAGAAAAAAATAAATAAAGATGTATATATTTCCGGTGTTTGGAAAATGTATTTTGATGGTGCTTCATCCTGTGAAGGAGCAGGAGCTAGAGTGTTGTTTGTGGCACTCGATGATGAGTTCATTATACCTTTTTCTTATAGATTGCAGTGGGATGTAGATTATACTAACAACATATGTGAATATGAGTCTTTAGTCTTAGGATTAGAAGATGCCAGAAAATTAAAAATTAAGAACTTAGAAGTCTATGGTGATGTTGAACTGATCATAAAACAAGTTAATCGTCAATACTAGGCTAAGCACCCAAGGTTGAGATCTTATAGAAACTGTGCCTGGGATTTAATTGAGAAATTTTTCTCATTGGTTAATGTTCATTTCATTCCTAGGACTGAAAATCAACAAGCAGATTCACTGGCCAAAGCGGCCTCAACCTTTATGCCTCCAACAATTTTTAAACTTAAATACCATATAGAGATGAGGCACGGACCTTCCATATCGAATAACATACAACATTGGCAGGTTTTTGATGATGACGAGCAAATTAGGATTTTTTTAGAGATGGTAGATGATTTTGCCGAAACACATGTTGACCAAGAAAACCAAAATGATCCCGCTTGGATCATGCAGAAAGGGGAAGATCCCCAAGAGTTTCAAGACAAGATTTCTAATCACCATATGGTTATTTTGAAAAATAATCAGATCCCCAAAGGCCTGATCCCCTTAGAGAGGTTATTTAATCATGAAGACATCCCTGTGAAATCCACTTTACAACCTCAACCAAAGGAGGGTGAAGATTGCGATATAGGTACTAACAAAGATCCTAGATTGGTAAAATTATCTAAATATCTTTCTCCTGAAATGAAAAGTAAGTATGCCGAGTTGCATAAACAATATAAAGACGTTTTTGCTTGGTCTTATGACCCATTAAGAACTTATGACACTACTATAATGGAACACAAAATTTCTCTAGTTTATTTTTTTAGATGTTGTCAGGTAGCATGACAACGTGACAACATATATGTCAGATTGGGATGTAGAGCACC
>SNQJ01S0144864.1:0-20846 GCA_010110895.2 Picea sitchensis
CAATAATCCAATAGTCCCAACATAATGGGACCTGTTTCTTCAAAAGGTGCATAAATCCCTTTTTATGTTAGCATAGTTTAGAACAAAACGCCCAAGGAAATTCTCCTTTCCTTGTAGGATTTGAATTTGTTTGATTGTACACTCGGGATAAAATTTAGCTATTGCCTCAACCTTCAAGGGGTCAAACATGATCCCTTTTATCGAAAATATGAATCCCAAAATATGACCATAGGTCACAAAAAATATACACTTGTGTGGATTCAATCTGATTCTATAGAAACAACACTGTTAGAAAACTAAGCAGAGGTGTAAGAGATATTGGGACCTCTTGCGTGAGTGAGCCATGAGATATTCTAAGTATGCCTCCACTATTTGCTTCAAGTCATGAAATGAAAACATCATGGCCTGCTGGAATGTTGCACCAACATTTTTAATATCAAACAACATTTTCTTGTAAGCGAACGTACCCCAGGGACATATGAAGGTCATCTTGTGTTGGTCTTCCAGACTAATTTCAATTTGGTTGTAGCTGGAAAAACCATCCATAAATGAGAAGATATCACTTCCCACACACTCATTGTTGGAGAATGAATTTTTGGGAGTAAGTGCAGTAAGCAAGACAAAGTGGGCCAAAGGGAACAATGCATGCTAAAAAAGAAGGAAGACCAGTGTGACAAAGGGCAAAGGAAGCAATGTGCGATATGATTTGTCGAAATCCGATGCATATGTGGACAAACCTAGCCATGTTAGGTTTAGGGTTTTGGATTCATATTGTAAGGGTTTTAACCCATTTTGTAGTATAAATAGAAGGGGTATAAGGTAGACTGAGGCATCTAAGTTTTTTGGTATCTTGTGATGGTATATTTTGGTTGTTTTGTTGAGTTCTGAGTTTTTGTATTGTTGAGAGATGCAAAGTTCAGTTGGAGTTGATGTAACTGAGGGTCAAGTCACAAGTTGTGGAGCTTGGTGTGACACTGGTCCGCCTCACCACTATTCACATGATGTAATGCATGAAACACTACTTTGATGAAGAAGAAGATATTTAAATAAGATCTTTGTGGACGTATCCCCAGGGGGGTTGAACCACGATAAACCCTTGTGTTACAAAGTGTATGAATGCCTTTGTTATTTCTGAAATTATGGTTAAGTGGTTAGATGAATGGTTTTAATTACAACGTGCACTAGAATATGTATGTATACATGAGTATTATGAATGAATGAAATGGTAGATATGATGAATGTTATAATAGAATGCATGTTAAAGTAGAAATAGAAGTAAGAAGAAAAAAACCAATCCCTTCCATGACTGCAGACACTTGTGTCCTGCAGTCACCCAAAAACCATCTCAGGTGAGATTGCGTTGTGCACTCTATGCACGGTGTAGCATTTTGGTTTACCATAAGGATCAATGATGAAAATGGTTTTGTTGGAGAACTAAGGTAGAACTTGGGTCAGCCCATACATCCAACAAATGGTTCCATTGTCGACTGGAACTTAGAAGGACAACCTAGAAGGGGTTTGGTGAGGAAGATGCAATGGTAGTAAGGGATGTTCAGGCCATATAATCCTATGAATAAAGACATTGAAATATGGTTGGAGACAAAGAAATTGTAATTCACACATAAAGATAATAAGGGTTCCAGGTATACACCACGCCAATACCTATAGAGGTATGTGTTTAATGACTTTTATGAAGCATATTTTTGTTATTTTCCAGAGTTATTATAGGAGTGGATATTGAGGTTGAAAGATACCCATCTGACTAATCATATCATGCTAGTAGAGTGGACTGTTGAAAATACTGCGCGGCTAGAAAGGGTTAATAACAAATTCACGCGTGTAGTGGATTTCTGGTTAGACAGTATTACTGTGGGGTTTATCACTGAGTTTGCAGTAGATACAACAAAGTCATATACTTCTACAGAGTAGTATTTCTTGAGTGGACCCATAAGGAGGTACATTAGGTATCTTTACACGTCGATCAAGATCTTATTACATGATAAAGGCGTGATGACTATGGAATCTGACAACTAGATCACTCTGTGCACATGGGGGATTTGGGGGAGGCATTAAGGAAGATATGAGAAATGGAGAAGGCTCTGGAGAGTAGCCAAAAGAAGTAAGAAATGGACCCCATCATGATGGATGATAAACATACCAGGGAAATCATAAGGAGAGCAGGTGTGATGGGCAACAAATGCCCCTACCAATATAGGATGAATAGCAAGAAGAGGGAAGTAATCGAGAAAGAGAGCTTGGATAGTGATGAGGAAGAGGTATAGGATCTCTGTGCCATGGGGCATATTGAGGATATCTTGCATGCCACATATGAGAGAAAAACTAGAGGTCATGGGTCCGGTGTAGAAGAAGGCTCTCCATTCCAGATCTGAATTAGTGTGGAACCCACAACCCCATGTGTGACTAAGACAACTGAAGAAGAACCAGTTAACCAACAAGTGATCAATGGTAGAATAATTGTTATAGTACGTGGTTCCAGTAGAAAAAGTGTCAGCTAAATAAGTAGCAGTCAATTATCTACATCGCATAGAGGAGGTAGTTCAACAAGTTTCACAATGACAGGACAATATCCAACTATTAGGTTACCAGAGTTCCGATGGGATGGGTCAAATGAACCAGAAAAACATTTGTTCATCTGTGAAAATATATGGGGAAAAAAACATATTATAGATGAGGATACAAAGGTTGCGTAGTTGGAAAACACATTTAAAGACCTCACATTAGACTGTTAAATGGGTCTCTCAACAAATAATCCAACGAGAACACCTACAACTGTAGACGATGTGAAGATGCAATTAATCAATGAATTTCATAAGCCAAGTTTATAAATAAAATGATAGAGATCAAGAAAAAATCAGGAGAATCAGTATGGGAAGTGGACCAAAATTTCAGAAGGACAAAAGGTAAGTTAAAATATACTATTATTGATACACAACATAAACATTTGTTTGTTAATTCTCTGTTGCCACAATTGAAGTATCCTTTGAAACAACAAAAATTACAAAGTCAGGGTGATCCAGGGGATCAAATTTTGCTCAAGATTCAAAGTGCTCATAATCACTTCAAATCGAACAAGAGCGTAGGCCTCGTCATCATGAACCTAATGCAACTTGTTTGGGTTCAAACGGACATTGGATGAGAGAGATATCGTGTTCTGTTCAAAATGACAAACAGGCAAAAACAATGTGCTGACTGTACAGTCTGTACGGATGATGACGTGGAAAACCATATGACACGTGGAAGACTGTATGACATGTGGCATATGTGTTGGCAGTCGTGTGGATGAGTCGACGTATGACACGTGGCTTGTTTGTGGCGAATGGGATAGCGACACGTGGCCCAATCAATGGCCACCACGTGTCATCTAAACATTGGTTAAAATTTGTGTAGTCGGCAGGAATTGACCCCGCGACCTCCAGGCGGGGGTAACGCTTTGGGAAGGGCCGCCCAACCGGCACGCCCAAAAGTGTTTCTTATTATTTATATGTGAAACAATGTATTTAAATTGCAATGTGTTTGGGTATGGGCACGGACAGGGCTGGGGCTAAGCCCCAGCCCCCGTCAATATGTATATATATATATATATATATATATATATATATATATATATATATGACCATCCGCACGTGGTTCAAACGGAGCCATAACACATATAACCGGTGGTCATAACACATATAACTGGTGGTCAATGCACATATGACCGATGGTCAATCTATAGTGCAGGAGTTGTGTTACCATTGGTTATGAAACCGCACCGACACTTGTCGCTCTATCATTTGATTTGGACTTGGCCCCTTTTATATGTGCACGAGGTCATGTGGTGGCCCATGTGCTCACGGGCCTTGGCGGTTAAGGGATACTGTGTAACCATCCTACAGTTAGCATTGTTTGTGCAGTTTCACCTGGTGCTGATTTTTAACACATAAATGCGCATGGGGGCTAGGTTGAGGAGCAGGAGGTGCATTTTGGCGATCCAGAGATAGCAAGTTTGAAGGGGAAGTTCCAAGAAGCCTATCTTCTTCAATTTTTGGCCAAAGGAAGTGCCAAAAAAGCCCAGCTAGGGGTTTTTGGATGTTATGAAGCCATTGGAGCCATCTATTTGGAATTTTGAGCATTGCAAAGCACATATTTGAGCACTTCGAGCAAATAATACAAATGATCCATTGGAAGCTGGACTAGGAGATGTAGCCCAAGAGAGGGGTGAACTCCTTTATCATTTGTTGTGTTATGTGTTTTCTGTTCACTGTTATTTGTTGTTGTTATATGCATCTTGAATGTGTAATTTCTATAAAATTGTGTTTGCAAAATTGATCCATTTGCATTTGAGCACATGAATTAAAACTTGCAAATATTTTCAAGAATACAACTCTTCTTCATTTTTAGATCACATGGTGAGGCTCTATAGGAAGCCTTACAACTAGAGGAAGATTGATAGAAGCATATAGATATAGAAGTGGAATATCTCAAGCAAGATCTAAAGAAATTAGGGTTCCATTTAAATCATAACAAAGGAAAGGAGAAAAGAGAAGATTTCTAGTGTACAATTTGCATGACAGAAGGCCATCACAAGAACAAGTGTCCATTATTTGCATAGTATGTTGGAGTGGGTATGCCAAACCCTTTAGCTTCAAGACGACCATGGTGTGATATTTTCAAAACACATGGGCATGATCCCTATCATTTCCCCCCAATGTAGAAGTACCAAAAAATATTGAAGAATACATTTTGTAACTTTTGTAAGTCATTTCTACATGAATACACAGACTATAGAACCTTGGAGATGATGAAATAAATGATTGCAGATACATATAGGGTGTAGGTTGTTTTATAGCGCAAATTGTAGTTTGGGAAAATCCCCACCGAACCACAGAATAAGTGCTACAACTTGGGAATCCTACACCAAATGTCACCTCGATGTAGGTTCCAAACTCCAACGATGACTAGGTCACTCTAGGGAGGTGATCCCAGTGACCCTAGGGGTATTGAGATGGATATGAAGATGGATGGAAATGAAGCGCCTATAGGTCAAATATAATTGGAGTGAAAGGTGGAAATATATGCCTTGCAATTCAAGTAATTTTTCCCCATAGGTATAACACTTCTCGGGATGATTGTACCTTCCCGAGACACAAGAGAAGACACTTTGCAATGGTATATGTTAGCTAGATCATAAATCTAAGATTTATGTCCCTAATTTTCAGAAATATATAGAATTATATATCAAAAAGAAAAAAATATTATAATCTTCTCAATAAATGCTAAAGATCAAGTTGAAAATGCAAGAGAAAGACTAGTAAATGACTAGCTAATCTCAAGATGAAAAAATGATACTATTGGGATAAAGATAAGGCTTTTGTAAACACTTATATGCAACAAATTATATCATACTTATGGATGTAACATTAAATTTATTACAGAAATAAAATAATGCATTGAAATCTCCTAAAACTTTTCCAAAAAGTGCACTAGACCAAGGAGAACAAGTGTGCAAACTTTGAACAAAATCTGATAGTTGATAAGAGAGTTATTCAAGTAAGTAAGTTAGGGTTTCTGCAACCCTAATGGCTAAAGATGAAATTTTGTAACAGAATCAATAAGTATCCCCTATATGGGGACTCCCTAGTGGTTGTGAGGTGCCCAAGGAAAAAGGAAAACAATCCACTTTGCAAGAAGTAAAAATGACCGAAAATCACGTTTCCCAATGCAATATTTTATTTCTCCAATGCAACAAATCAATGACCATTTCCTTTAATATTGGGTTAATGGAGTCACAAGGATCTTATAGAAGCTACCTCCTTGGGGGTGTAATCCCTTTTACTCCCCAAGGCAAGTTTCTCTAAGTTAGGGTTTAAGCTAAGAGGGTGTATGCCCTTATACTTCTCTTAGCAAACCCTTTAATCAATGAGATAAAGAAAATAAAACGATGAAGGATATGTTGCGGGTGTATTCCCTTATACTTCCCACCTAGATCCTAGAATAAAAATACTTGAATTGAATAAAATGATAACAAAAGAGTAAAAACCACACCAAGATCAAGAGAAATTCTAAGACAATTCACCACAAGAGTTATAAAGAATCATCCAAAGATAGCGCTAGGCCTTCCTCCATCAACCATTCATACCATATCCATAAAACAAGTGCACAAGAGCTAAAATATCCAAGAGAGACAAAAATTTCAAACCAAGCCTCTCACAAGAGGGAGAGTTATGATTTTAAATGAGATCTTATGATCTCTATTTATACTAAAAGTAGCTAACATATTTTGTCCACAAATTAAGGAGTAAAACACAAGATTATGGGTCAACAACCCTAATATTTTCCCTTTAACAAAGTAATATTAAAATTTTCACTTTTTGCACAAATTAAAACCCTAATTTAGGAGGACGATATTGATTTAGGGGACGTTTTTCCACTTTGAGGAAGTCATTGGTGTTGGAAAATCATGGATGGGCCTCCAAAGTCCATGTTTCAAGAATATAGGCACTCATATCACGATGAAGACCTCATTCTCCTCAAAAATTCCATGCGTCAAAGAGTGACACCTCACCACCATGCCATGGCCCCCAAGGTCATGATGTCAAGCTCAAAAGTGGGACTTTTTTCCCCTCCTGGAAGAATTGTTTAGAAAGAAAGGGGTGGGATAGGTTTTCCAAGTCATCATCAAGGCATTACAAGTGTGATCTCTCTCGTCTAGCATGCATGACCCTAGCATCGAACCTGTCGGCTTGTAGTCCGATGGAAGCCCAATATAGGCTTGTTCTGCCAAAATCGTCCACTAGCAAGGTCCTGGAAAGATAAATGAACATGCCCTCCAAGGATATCAAGTCATAACATCATGATAAGTTAATCCAATAAATAAATAATCCATCTAAGCATGTGCATCAAATATCACCATATCAAACAATTAACAACTCAAAGACACTATGTGACTTGTCCAACTTAAATATGGGAGGGTTGACGAGGTGTCCTATTGGGTAGATCTTTCCCTAGGTCAAGGAGAGATTCCAAGAGGTCCCTTTCTAATCCATGTAAAGTGTATGAGGTAGATGGGGTCAAGACTCAATGGGCATAGGGCTCATGACATACAAGGGGTCATAGTGTCTCATTTATGGGTGACTTTGTAGAGGGTGTGTGGTGCCTTTGTCCGTAATTCACTTTTTCCAAGCCCATCAATTGCCTTATATCTTTGTTTATTTATATTTTATTTCATAATAGAATAAGGAGAGATTGAAGGTCACTGTTGGTTGTGGAGCCTGATTATCTTCCTGATTCAAAGGTCCTTTCTTTCAGCCATGTTTATACCCCATGAAGACTTTACACCCTGAAAGTATATACACTCTTCCACGTGGGGGAGTGCAGAGGGGGGTACCCCCTCTGCAGGGTCCGGGGGAGCTATCCCCCTGGCTGGGGGGTTCAGGGGTGAAGCCCCTGAAGGAAAAATTGCCTTGTAAATGTATATTGTAATTTCATTGTAAATCTAGACCGTTCATTATAAGGTCGCAGATATAACGGTAGAAATTATGTTAGGGTTTTTTTCCCTAGAAGGAAACCCTCTGTTATGAGGGAAATGTATTTTGGCTATACATTATGGTGAGTATTGTATTATGAAAGAGGAGACTGTGAGAGAAATAAGAGGAATTTACAACGGGTTTTGTTGTAGGTTGTATCCATTCATTTGCTGGATAATAATAAAGGAAGGACCTGGAAATTTATCTGGTGGACGTAGCCCACACTAGGTGAACCACGTAAATCTATGTCTCTATTGTATTGTGTATCTTCTGTGTTTTGTTTCCGCATTTGTTTTATTTTATTTCTCTACGGTCCTGTTTTTCTAACAGTCACTTCCCTAGAGTGGTGACCAAGTGATGGAAATGTCACCCACAAACACCTAATGGAAATGAGAAGGCTAGCTCATGATGAGACCCCCTTTCTCTCAGCCAAGCAATTGAGAGCCATTGCCTCGGTTTGGTGACCAGATGATGACAATATTATACCACTAGATAACCATGGACGTGAGAGTTCGACTCGTGATGAGACATCCTATCCTTCAAATAACCTTTTACGCATTTCTTTATTATATTGTGGGTCGCCTTTATTCAAAGATAAACGTTTAATTTATTTCTTGGGTGCTCCCTAGGTGAATCATCTGGAAGGTTTATATGAGGCTTTTATCTTTTACCCAACACCAGCCCCTCTGGGCCTTTAACCCCTTCTTCCCATAGATTGAGGGAAAATCCCTTCTTGGTTTAATATACCCTAAAATCCCAAGAGATAAGGAAATGGAGGGGAATACTTATGGAAAGTGGTAAGTATGGCCAAGAACAGTACGATGACGCATTAAGGGATTTCCCAGTAGAAAACCCATCCCTAAGGAAAACCACTTACTAGTGCACAATGTCAACCACCAAGGTGAAGTAGGGCAAAAGGAATAATGTCCAAGCACATATCGTGAAATATAGAGAAAATATAAGATACAACATTATCAAATGGATTAAATATTGAAATTATTCTCACCATAATATTGACTTGTACCTCATGGAGCAAGGCCCATTGCCTTCCAGAAGATAACTGGTGTGGTGGATGCCATCTATAAACCTGTGACCAAATGTGGTGGTGGGTGGGTTTTACATATGTGAAAAGGGTACTTCTATTCATGTAGTCTCTTGATACTCCATATATGCAACATGAGGGCCTCGAGACATCATCGCCTGATTTATCCACACAATGGGGATAACATATGGCTCCTACTTGGGAACATTTGCTCGTCGTAGAGTGCATGAGAGCCAACAAATATCCTGGTAGACATGTGCCTTGAAGGAAGAATCAAATTTTCAAGTGTGGGATGGCCTACTCATCCTTGTTCTCATATGATAATAATCCAAACCCACTAAACTAGAAAAAGAAAATTTTTGACATTTTTCAAAAATTTCTAAGCTAAGCATGAAATCAATACGCAAGTAGAGTAGAATGAAAATGAAATGCATCTAAAATAATATGATAAATCAAGATGAAAATGTAAGGGGAAAAAATATGACTTACCTACTTACCTGGGGCCTTGGGGCCTTAAAGATCACGTGCTAGATGATGTTACGTGAAGTCATACAACTAGTGCAACCATTTGATCACCTCATAAAAGTATCTCACCCTATGCTTAATCATGTAATACAAAAATATAAGTTAAGCACATAATAATAATGAGTATAAACATATATATAATTGATCATGAAATAAAAACCATGAATATGGGTGAGAGGGAGGAAATCCTACTGGAAAGAGAAACCATCAACCCAATCATCCCACCTAAAAGTGTAGCCACAATACTGATCAATCCATCTGTGAAGGGAGATACTATATGTAGACAAAGGCTCATCTTCAATTGTGCACTAAGACTCACTTCTTGTCAAGGATTGAGAGGAAACAAGATATTGGAAGAATGTTGCATGGTCTCTTGGAGAAGAGGGTAAGAGGTAAGGAACAGTCTCAGGTTTAGAAAAACACCACCTCTTCCCCTGTGAATATCCATGGAAATATCCAAGATGAAAATACTTCCTGTTTGAAGAATGAACCTATGAATTCTTTGAGATGGCCATGTCTTGGTATTCCTCAAAATATAACCACAATGGTTGGAATTCCTCATAAACAAATCTTCATCCTCAAAAGGGTATGTACCAAAGGATGGCTGAATACCACTATGAGTATATTGTCACATGTCATCCTCGAAGGGGTGAAACATATATGTAACCATATCATCACCAGGAATCCAAATATATGAATCATATACGTATGAGGACCACTCCTCTAATGATGACACCTCCTTTGCGTGAGAGTTATCCTCAATGTCATAAATGGGGTCTCTATCAAATTTGAGATAACTAAGATCCCATCTGTGTCTACTAGTCTATATGAAAGTGTTTATAGGCTCATCAACCATATCAAAGGGTACTTTCACAAGACCATCGATGTGGCTAAGAATGACCATATTTTCATCTTTGTATGTAGGAGGAGAAGAGGCATGGGCTTCTTCAACTAGACCTTAAAATTCTTCATCATCGAGACTAATCGCTTCTTCAACATTAGGAGGTAAACAAGGTTGGACAACCTCACATTTATGAAACAATATCAAAGATAGTGGTGCCTCTAATATGTTTCGCTTTATCATAATTCTTCTTTATTTTTCTAGATGAGCCCCTCCACCGCCTCTTCATCATAAGAGGCTTGATTATGAGTGAATAGCTCTTTGATTTATTTTATTCAAGGGAATCTGTCATATCCAAGGTTTCCTCTGACACTTCCTCACTTTCAAGGTCATGGAATAAAGCATCATCACGGTCTTCAAAAGGGTCAAAACTCATTGTGTTCTCTTCTTTATGAGTTTCTTCATATGTTTGTTCTTCTAATACTTCTTCATCATCAAGGGAATAAAATAATTCTCTTACGCGATTCATCATTTCCTCAACAGCTTTATTGGTAGCCTTTTCCTTTTCCATTTGTAAAAGTTCCTTCTTCGAGGAATAATAATTTCTATATGGGGGTTCATCCCATAGTACCATATTTCCATTGACTAAAAGGAAACCTCAATGGAGTCTCCATATGATATCAAGTTCATCAAAGGATGGAAAGGGTGAAAGAGGGAAAGGAAGGTTTTTGGGAAGGTGGAGTCACCAGATGATCTTCAAGATGATCTCATCAAGAAAAGTAGAAAGGGATTCCCTTTGGGTGGATTCACCATGCAAGCTAAGGGAAAGGATTTGGGGTAGCTTACCAAAGTGTCGTTAAGGTATGAATAATATTCAAAATATTCCCCGAAAACGACGCCAAAATGTTATAGCGCACATTGTAGGTTGGGAAAATCCCGAACCAACCATGGAACAAGTTCTACAGCTTGGGAATCCTACACCCAATGTCACCTTGATGTAGGTCTCACACTTCAAGGGTGAGTAGGTCACTCTAGGGAGGCGATTCCAGTGACCATAGGGGTATTGAGATGGATATTAAGATGGATGAAAATGAATCCCCTATAGGTCAAGTATAATTGTAGTGAAAGGTGGAAAGAGATTCCTTACAATTCAATTATGTTTTTCCCTACAGTTATATAACACTTCTCAGGATGATTTTACATGCCCGAGACATAAGAGAAGAAATTTTTCAATGGTATATGTTAGCTAGGTCAGCAAGTTAATCTTTTTGTCCCTAATTTGCAGAAATATATAATAGTATATATCAGAAAGAAAACAATACTATAATCTACTCAATAAATGTTAAAGATCAAGTTGAAAATGCAAGAGAAAGACTAGTAAATGACTAGCTAAACTCAAGATGAAAAAACAATACTCTTATCATAAAGATAAGGATTTTGTAAACAATCATATGTAGAAAATTATATCAGCCTTATGGCTATAACATTCAATTTATTATAAGAAGAAAATCAGCCATTGAAATCTCCTCAAACTTTGCAAAAATGTGTGTTGGACCAAGGAGAACAAGTGTGCAAACTTTGAACAAAATCCAATGGTTGATAAGAGAGTTATTCAAGTAAGTAAGTTAGGGTTTCTGTAGCCCTAATGGATGAAGATGCAATTTTGTAATAGAAGCAATAAGTAGCCCCTATATGGGGACTCCCTAGTGGTCGTGAGGTTCCCAAGGCATAAGTAAAAAATCCACTTTGCAAGAAGTAAAAATGACCGAAAATCACGTTTCCCAATGCAATATTTTATTTTTACATTGCAACAAATCAATGAATAGTGATTTTAATATTGGGTTAATGGAGTCACAAGAATCTTAGAGAAGCTACCTCCTTGGGGTGTAATCCCTTTTACTTCCCAAGTCAATTTTCTCTAAGTTAGGGTTTAAGGTAAGAAGGTGTATGCCCTTATACTTCTCTTAGAAAACCCTTTAATCAATGAGATGAAGCAAATAACATGATGAAGGATATGGTGGGTGTGTATGCCCTTATACTTCCAACCTATCTCCTAGCATAAAAATACTTGACTTGAATAAAATGATAGAAAGAGAGTAAAAACCATGCCAAAATCAAAAGAAATGCTAAGACAATTCACCACAAGAGATAGAAAGCATCATCCAAAGATAGCGCTAGGCCTTCCTCCATCAACCATTAATAACATACCCATAAAATAAGTGAACAAGATATAAAAGAGCCAAGAGGGCTGAAAATTTCAACCAAGCCTCTCACAAGAGGGAGAGTTATGATTTAAAATGAAATCTTACGATCTCTATTTATACTAAAAGTAGCTAACATAATTTTTCCACAAATTAAGGAGTAAAACACAAGATTAGGGGTCAAAAAACCTAACATTTCCCCTTTAAAAAAGTAATATTGAACAATTCACTTAAATTTTCACTTTTTGCACAAACTAAAACTCTAATTTAGGAGGACATCACCCCTTTAGGGGACGTTTTTACCCTTTGAAGAAGTCATTAGTGTTGGAGACGCATGGATGGGACTCCAAAGGCCATGTGTCAAGAATCTAGGCACTCATATCATGGTGAAGACCTTATTCTCCTCCAAAATTCCATGTGTCAAATATTGGAACCTCACCACCATGCCCTAGCCCCCAAGGTCATGTTGTCAAGCTCAAAAGTGGGATATTTTTCCCCTCCTGGGAAATTTTTTTAGCAAGCAAGGGTTGGGATAGGTTGTCCAAGTTATCATCAAGGCCATCCAAGTCTAATATCTCTCATCTGACATGCGGGCCCCTGACATCCAACCCGTGGGCTTGTAGCCCCATGGAAGCCCAAGCTAGGATTGTCTGCCAAAACTATCCACCAACTAGGTCCTGTAAAGACAATTGAACACACCCTCCAAGGATCTCAAGTCATAAAATCATGATAATTTAATCCAATCAATAAATAATCCATCCAAGCATGTGCATCAAAGATCACCATATCAAACAATTAACATCTCAAAGACACTATGTGACTTGTCAAGCTTAAATATGGGAGGGTTGACAAGTTGTCCTATTGGGTAGATCTTTCCCTAGGTCAACGAGAGCTTCCAAGAGGACCCTCTCTAATATATTAAAAGTGTATGATGTGGATGGGGTCAAGACTCAATGGGCATAGGGATCATGACACACAAGGGGTCGTAGTGTCTCATTCATGGGTTCCTTTGTAGAGGGTATGTGGTACCTTTGTCCGAAATAAACTTTTTCCAATCCCATCAATTGCCTTTTATATTTATTTCTTTATATTTTATTTCATAATAGCATAAGGAGAGATTGAAGGTCACTTCCCTAGCGTGGTGAGCAAGTGATGGCAATGTCACCCACAAACACCTAATGGAAATGAGAATGTTGGCTCATGATGAGGCCCCCTTTCTCTCAGCCAAGAAACTAAGAGTCATTGCCTTGGCTTGGTAACTAGATGATGGCAATGTCATACCACTAGATATCCATGGACGTGATAGTTCGACTTGTGATGAGACCTCCTATCCTTCAACTAACCTTTTAAGAATTTCTTTATTATATTGTGGGTCCCCTTTATTCAAATATAATTGTTTCATTGATTTCTTGGGTGATCCCTGGGAGAACCATATAGAAGGTTTATATGAGGCTTTTATGTTTTACCCAACACTATCCCCTCTGGGACTTTATCCCCTTCTTCCCATAGAATGAGGGACAACCCCTTCTTGGGTCAATATACCCTAAAATCCCAAGAGATAAGGAAATGGAGGGGAATAATGATGGAAAGTGGTAAGTATGGTTGGGAACAGTATGGTGTCTCATTAAGGGAGTTCCTAGTAGCAAACCCATCCCCAAGGAAAACCACTTAATAGTGCACAATGTCAACCACCATGGTGAAGCAGGGGAAAAGGTATAATGTCCAAGAACATATAATGAAATATAGAGAAAATATAAGATAAAACATAATCAAATGGATTAAATATTGAAATAATGCTCACCACAATATTGACGTGTACCTCATGGAGAAAGGCCCACCGTCCTTCAGAAGCCAGCTAGTGTGGTGGATTCCATCTGTAAACCTGTGACCAACTGTGGTGGTGATTGGGTTTTCCATCTGTGCAAAGGGTACTATTGGTCAATTAGTCTCTCGAAACTCCATATCTACAACTTGAGGGCCCTGAGACATCATATCCTTAGTTATCTACAAAATGGTGACAACAGGCTAAACATGTAAAAGGAAAATTTGCATAGCAGCCGTAGTATAACAATGCACAACAACCACAATATAATCCCACACAACAATTTTCAACACAAACACAATATAATGCACAACATTTTCAAGGGAAACAACAGTATAATCATGCACAATAGTGCGCAACACCATTGCAGTACACTAACATGTAGTCGTAATATAATCAAGGACCACAGTATAACACACCACATAGAGATAATTAGGGAAATAAAGGAGGATTCAGAGGAGGAGGTCATGGAGGAAGAGGCTTTAGAGGAGGTCACAGAACAATAGTCTATCATAACTGTGAGAAACCATGGAACTATGCAAGAGACTACTCACAACCACCTACAACATGTATGTAATGTCGTGCAGTAGACCATGAAACATAAGACTGTCCAATACTTTTGATCAAAATATAGGACAACAGGAACTAGACTAATCAGAATGTGAAATGGATCGAAGTGGAAAATGGAGAAGAGGTAGAGAATAATATTAACATGGTTACTAGAGGTGGAGCTAAGACATGAGAAGATGTGTCCAAGAAGGATCAATTGCAGTACCAGTGGGTTAGGAAGAATACACCGCTTGAACATAATTTTGATGCATGCAAATTGAAAGAGATATTTAAAGAATCTAGGAAGGAGATATTGAAGGAAACAATTGCATCCACTTCAGGAACAAAGCCAATATATGAGATACCAGTCTATGAAATGCTTTCATTATTTTATCAGACCAATCAAGAGCAGTTTTCAGAACAAGTAAGTAACTTAAGAAACTTTTTGGGAGCTTGTGTCAAATTGCTGAGTGATAAACATTCCTTACAAGTACTATAGAATTTGTTAGAAAAGTGTAATCCTAGGGAAGAATGGGTAAAAAGAGTAAATCAGGTATGTAAGAAGAGAATAACCAATAGGGAATTTAGATTGAACACCAACATAGGGGGTTTCAATATCGGGGATATTATACTAGACTTAGGATTTGAAGTCAATGTTCTACCAAAGAAGACCTGGGAAGCTATGGGAGAACCAAAATTGGGGTATTCACCTATTCAGTTGAAGTTGGAAAATCAACACATAGTGGTGCCAATTGGGAGGTTGAAGGGGATTCTAGTAGATATAGATTGTGTGCGCACCATGGTATACTTTGAAGTCATTGACATAGTAGACAATACTTCACCATATCCAACATTGTTGGGAATAGATTGAACTTTTGATAACTAGGATATTTGATGAGTGAGATTGCTGTGGGTGGGATTTTCAGTTTTGATTAGAAAAGCCACAGTGTAGTCATTAGATTGTCGACGTTTCGGATCCATATCAGGATCCATCTTCAGGACAAAGAGCCTGGGTTTTAAGAGAAAGGGAAGAGCTGGTATAAATACTAGAAGTGGGAAAGTTTATTAGTGTCGGCTAAGTAGAATGATTTAATAGATTTATTTTATAAAATATCACTAGGGTTTATTAAATTCTTGTTTATTATAATATCCTAGTTTAGTCATTATAAAATAAATCTATTAAATAATTCTACTTAGATGACACTAATAAACTTTCCCACTTCTAGTATTTATACCAGCTCTTCCCTTTCTCTTAAAAACCAGGCTCTTTGTCCTGAAGATGGATCCTGATATGGATCTGAAACGTCGACAATCTAATGACTAAACTAGGATATTATCAACTTGAAGAAAATAAATATGATATTTGAATCAGGGGAGTATATATTTATTGTGTCATTGGATCCCTCAAAAGGAGGCATGTATGTGGAACCTGCAACAGATAATATTCTTACAGAAGATGTGAATTAGCTATACAGAACTACCGCATGCGAAGAGGATTATATAAACCCAACTACATATGGTGTGATTAGTTGGAGGAGTATTATTTCTTGTGCTTTAGACTCTAACACATAAATGGAAAACCAACAACAACAAATACATAAATTATCCACTAGAATATGTGCCAGAATGACGCATGCGTTGAGATGGGTTGGTACAAAGGTAAGAGAACCTCCTACTTTTTATGGATTGAATGATTTAGAAGAACTTTTACTAAATTTTGAGCTATAGGTTATGGAAAATTAGAGATTACTAGCATTAGATATTTCTTTAAAAGATACACATGCATGATGGTGGGGCACACACAAGGCAAAGATCAACAATTGGTTTTAGTGCAAAAATTTAATGCGCATCATATTTAGCACAGAGCAAGAGCATAGATATGAGGAGAAATATGAGGGATTTGGAAAACCTCAAGAACATGTAGATAAGTGCATAGTTCAATGGATATTAGTACCACCATAAGAATGACCACAACATTTTATTCACACACTAGAAGGAATTTAGAAGAACTAGTACACAGAACAAGAACATCACAGAGAAAATGCTAACTGGGAAGAGCTATAACATAATTTAATTGTTACATTTTCCTTTGAGAATGAAAAACTAGAGATAGATACAACGTTGAAAGCAGTAAGAGACAAGATATTTGAAGAACCATAATTTGAAATAATCCTAACATCTCAAAAGCAGGCTAGACAGGCAATTAAACATTTCCTACACTGTTACCACATCGTAGAAGAATAAGATCCAACAGAAGATAATCTACGCAACATACAGATCCAAAAAGTGGAAGGTGAAAGGGAAGTATAAGGTCCCAAGTTAGATTCAAAATATTATGTTGCACCATTAAAAATAAAAAGGTAAGCATTGGAACTGTAGAAAATCCAAAGATGGCCAATATTGGAGGTTATTGGGATAATCATACAGTAGAAAGGATCACAGAATTAATGCACGAATAAAGTAACTTATTCCCAACAACATTCTTAGATATGATTGGATTAGTAGGAGAGCTAGGAGATATGAATATCCCTTTAAATCCAGAAGCAAGAATTATCAGATAGAGACCTTACAGATTGAATCCAATATACAAAGAGAAGGTAAAGGAAGAAATTGACAAGATGCTAGAAGTTGGTGTTATAGAACCTATAGAAGATTCAGAATGGATGATTCCTATGGTAGTGCAGGAGAAGAAACATGGAGGGATTAAGATTTGTGTTTATTTGAGAAAATTGAATGATTCTTTCCTACATGATCATTTTCCTACCCCATTTGTAGATGAACTTTTGGAGAATGTAGGAGGTCAAGAAGCTTATTATTTTACAGATGGATTCTCGGGATATCATTAGATAAGGATTGCACCTGAATATAGACACAAGACTACATTTGATATAGAGTGGGGATCCTTTTAGTATACAATTATGCCATTTGGATTGAAGAATTCACCAACAATTGTTTCAAGGGTAGTAGTAGCAGCTTTTAAGGATTTTATTCACAAGTTTTTCGAGGTTTACTTAGATGATTGGACAATGTTTAGTTTATTGAAAGATCATGTTGAATTATTAAGGATGATGTTGGATAGATATAGACAATGTTAGATATCATTAAATATGAATAAATTTATTTTCAACGCACCTTTTGGGACTTTGTTAGGGCATGTGGTGTGTAAACAGGGTCTGTTGGTTGATCCTGCTAAAATTGTTGTCATAGTTAACTTACCACCACCAAAGTCAGTGCACCATTTGAAGAGTACATTGGTCCATAGAGGGTATTACATAAATTTCAAAAGAGGATATGCACAAATTATTGCGCCAATGGAGAAGTTGATGAAAAATGGCACTAAGTATCAGTGGAATGATGAGTTCCAGCAAAGTTTGGATATTTTGAAGGAGAAGATGGTTATTGCACTGATTTTAGTATTTTTTGATTGGGCTAAAGAATTTCATGTACATGTGGATGCATCTGCAATAGCATTAGAAGTGGTACTAACCCAACTAGGAGAAGGTGATATAGATCACCATATTGCATTTGCAAGAATAAATTTATCAGATTCAGAACAGAACTATAACATGACAGAAAGGGAAGGATTAGCTATGGTGTATGATTTTTATAAATACAAACATTAATTGTTAGGGAAACATTTCAAGATGTTTACAGATCATTCTTCTCTGATATATTTATTCAATAAGCCAGTGTTGGGGGGAAGGATATGAAAAGTGATACTTTTGTTCCAAGAATTTTATTTTGAAGTTGTGGTGAATCCTTAAAGATTGAATGCAAGACTAGATCACTTATCTCGGATAACTAATGGAGAAGAACCCAGTAAATTGGAAGACAACTTTCCAGATGCACAATTTTTTTCAGTATAGATAGTTGATGAGTATTTTGATGATATTATTGAGTTTTTGAGTACAGGATTTTCACCAAGAGAATTTAATACAACATAGAATAAAATTTTGGTAGTCAGAGTTGCATACTATCAATTTATTGTAGGTCATTTATACAAACTTAGAGTAGATAACATCTTAAGGATATGTGTAATGGAGCATGCAAGGCCTATCATTTTAGCAGAGGCACATGAAGGGATTGCATGAGGAAACTACGCATGGAAAGATACCACACAAAAGGTATTGCACGCAAGGTTATGGTGGACAACAATTCACAAGGATTCAAAGGAATAATATCAAAAGTGTGATCTTTGTCAGAGAGTCTGGAAACCATCTAGGAGCGATGAAATGCCATTGAAACCTCAAGTAACTTTACAAGTGTTTGATAAATGGGAAATAGATTTTTTAGGTCCAATTAATCCACCATACAAAAGATCAGGAGCCAGATATATTATTACAACGACAAAATAATTGACCAGATGGGCTAATGTATCACTAGTAAAGGATTGCATTATAGAAAATGAAACGTGATTTTTATTTGAACATGTACTAACAAAGTTTGGATGTCCAAGAATATTGATGAGCAATCAGGGGACTCACTTCATCAATGAAATAATTGAGGGAATGATTGAATACTTTAAGATACATCACTAGAAGAGAACTCCTTATCATCCTCAAGCAAATGGAATAGTGGAAGCCTTCAACAAGATTTTGGAGAATTCCTAAAAAATATTTGTAATGTGAACAGAGTTGATTGGGATTTGAAGGTACCAATAGTACTTTGGGCTTATAGAACTACCTGCAAGAAGCTAACATGGCATACATCCTTTATATTGGTGTATGGACAGGAGTTAGTATTTCCCTTAGATTATTTGATACCAAGTCTGCGCATTGAAACACTTATAGAAATGAAAAAAAGAGGCACAGCACGAGAAATATCAAATCTGATGGAATTAGAAGAGGACATAATCATAGTAGGTTTCCATCATGAGGTACAAAAAGTAAAGTATAAAGCATTCCATGACAGACATATCAAGAAGAAAAAGTTTAAGGAAGGAGATCTAGTTCTTCTCTATGACAATAAGTATTTGTATCACCCAAGGAATCTTAGAATGCATTGTCTAGGGCCATATAAGATAAAGTCTGTCATAGATGGAGGTGTTGTACAACCGCAAGACTTAGCAGGCAAGGAAGTTCAAAAAATGGTAAATGTTAGTCAAATGAAATTGTATAGGGATAGTCGACCTACTAACTATTAGTAGTGGCAGTGCAACAAGTAGACTTGTACATATTGTAAATAGTAGGAGGTAAAAGAATAAAAAGGAAATGAAAAGTAGAAAAAGGAAGAAGAAACCAAAAAGAGGTAGTTAGAAGAACAAGTGATAGAAAAATAGTTGACAAGGACATTGCGCAATAGATGGTAATCCCGTGCAACAAGAAAATGAAGATATTGCACATATGACAACTATAGAAGAAGGAAGTACCAGTGCGATAGATATGTAACACAATATAAAATTACGATGCACTGGAAAAAAAAAAAACAATCGGGAAATGAAAAACCGGTCATCAGAAAAAGGAAGGAACGAAACAAATATTTATGATAGTTGAGGAAGCCTGCACAATAAGTTTTGGAACATTTACAACATTTAATGAAGCATGTTTGGAATGTTTTAGCTCATTTATGACAAAAATTTAGAAGTAAAATTAGGGTTCATCAAGCCTCATAGTGAATTTGAGCGAACGCAGAGTTAAGAAACGAGAATTCAGACACAAACCCATCTAGATTCCATCACAATGTCACCACCCAAAGTTAGAGGACCAAGAAACATGTCGAGAAGAAGCCGAAGGAACAACAGATCATCACCAGATCCAACAATGGAGGATGAAAATCCTACACAGATGGAGGGAGTGGTGGATGTCGACGCCATTCCTTCCCCAAAAATAGTAATCCCTACATTGGTCAAAGAGAATATAGAATAGATGAAATTTGATCCACAAAGCACAATAGTTGATCCAAAATAGATGCAGGAAACAACCCTACCCACAATAGAAGTAGACGAGGAGAAACGAGCACCCATCGAAGGTGTTATCACTCCAAGAAACCCTTTGTGGTTGCAGACCAAAGGTGCTTGGTAACTTAAGAAATGAATGTTTTTGTGTTTTGTAAAGGTGGATCAATGGGATAACTCAATTCAACTTATGGCATTCAGACATCAAAATGGTAAACAAATAGATAGTTCTCTCCAAGATTGGTTAAACAGTAAAATAGCTTTCAGTGGATGAAGAAAAGATTGTTCATAAACCAGTGCAAAGCAGGGTCTAATAAACAACTAAAGAAACTGATTATAATTTCATGAACCAAACAATAGGATAACAACTATTCAAGGTTTGACAACAAGATAACAGTGAAGAAGAAATATGAAAAACTGATACCAAAATGGAAAGGAACCTGTGAT
>SNQJ01S0144865.1:0-24193 GCA_010110895.2 Picea sitchensis
GATTCAGCAATCGCTTTCCCCTCTCCCTCGGGAACTCAACGCAATGGAGACCATTGCTTCCTAAGGAGGGAGGATTGATCCAGGTGGATATCGGTGGCCACCCACCTTCTCCAACTGGCCCAAAACATGTTTCTGGCAATTTTTGTAATTTACTATTTTTAGCAGTTTTTAACTTCCGAGGCCATTTTGAGGCCCTAAACGATGTTTTTTTGAGAAAACGGGGAGCAACATGGATCTTAGATCGATGTTGCTCCATCCAAAAGTTGTAGTCCTCAGATATATCTTTCCAACGAGCCATCATACGCCTAAAACAGAGATCGTATTCAAAAGTTACAACCCCGGGAAGTTGATGCACCAACTTACCCAAACGGGGCCCACATGACTTTTGGCGCTTCATCTCCCAGGGTTAGGTTTTTGGATGTCTAGAACTTTTGGCATTCCCGATTATTGTAAAAAAGCCTTCAGAGCCTCATTGTAATCATCTTCTTGCGAATGCGAGTAGCCGTCACATCTCTTCTCAGAGATAAGCTGCCACCATTCTAGCGAGTCTTTCACTCTGTATTTTTACAGTCTCTGTACATTTCTTTTCCAACGAGCCATCATAATGCTTCTAAAATGTAGATCGTATTCAAAAGTTACGAATCCCCTAGAAGTTGGTGTATCAACTTACCCAAACGGGCCCACATGACTTTTTGCATGCCTATCTCTGTGGTTAGGTTTTTGGATGTCTAGAACTTTGGCATTCCCGATTATTGTAAAAAGCCTCCAGAGCCTCATTGCAATCATCTTTCAAGCGAATAGTAGCCGCTACATCTCTTCTCAGAGTTTAGCTGCCACCATTCTAGCGAAGTCTTTCACTCTATATTTTAAAGTCTCTTTACAATTATTTCATTAATAGAAATCGTATTACTCAGACTTCAGGTTTATGGTTGCATCTCTAATATATTTCTATTATATTACTGATATGCTGACATTCTATGCATTTCTTTATTATATCTCCGCCTCATTTCTCGTACAAAATAATCCGGATCACAAGCAACACTTTTCAGCCCTAGACTTATAAGTTTTGAAGCTAGTCAAGCTTTTGCAAAAGAGTTATAATGAAAGAGGGATGAGCATGAGGCCTTGCTTTTGCAAATAATCGAATGAGCCTCCCTTTTAGGGTTTTGACTTAGGTCTACTTTGAAGCACTACAAAGCCTAACTCTCCTGCCCTTAGATTTAGATTCTCCCAAGCCATTAGCCTTGCTCCGACTCATTTAATTCTAAGGCACTAGTCCAAACCTAAAATGGTCAAATTTTGAAGTTAGAAACAAACCTTTTCAAACTCTAAATTGAAACCTTGACCAACCCTAGAAACCTACTAACCCTAACGCCTTACTAACCCTAATCTGTGATGATGATGCCATGTCTTGCCTCATTTGAACTTTTGATTGGTATAAAATTAAGGCTAGGTCATCCCTTGATAGCCATAGAAGTGTTGAGCATTTTCATTGTTCATTTTTGTAAAACGACCACTTTCGTCCACTTAACTAACCTAGAACTAGGTCGACACAACTCTTTAAGTATAGGTGACGCAAAAACATTATATATGAGCAGATTTATGATATTTATTACCAGGATATAATAAGGTTGATTTTGTACATTCAATGCTATTATCATTTTGTATTTAATGAGAAGTGACATTATAAACATAAGCTTTAGACTGTAATCATTGACTTCATTAACAATTGCATTGCTCATATGTACAAAGATAGTCATTAATATTTGAAGTACTCACCAATCGGCATATTTTAGTTTCTTTTGCCTTGTCTCGCAAACAAGTGCCCTTTCAGTGTATTATCTTCTCTTTGACTATCCATTTGGCGCACTGGTGGAAGGAAAAGTTTTCTACCTTAACCTTTGAGCCTCTATAGCCTTGATCCTTTTCCTCGTAACCTGCATTACTAGGGACGCTCTCTTGGGATTAGCCACCCTCGAATAGAAAGAGCTCCCATCGAGGTGACAGAGGAAGTCTCATACGCCAGCTTGAGCCTCTTGCCTTCAAGCTACTTAAACCTTTCCTACAACCCATGCGATAACATTTTACTGCTGCTGGGAACACCGGAAATAATCTTCCTCAATCACAAACCTTTCGTAAGCCTTATGAAGCTTACCCGGCGACTCCACTCACTTTTCCCCCATTCTTTGGTAGTTTCCTTGAAACTATCCGCTTAATTCCACAAACCAAAAGTAGGTTCAATAACCCTCCTCTAGCTGTCAAAAGGAAGCCTCCTGCTAAATCACATGTTGTCAAGTCACCTTTTGGAAAGACACTTCCTTTAAACATGTCTACCTCGGACGGCATTTCACAAACCTCACAACAATCAAAGACAATGGTCATCTAACTTGTTCAAACCCTCTTAGACATGTCAGCCATACCGGTTACCCTAGGCAAATGCACACACCTAAGTATGAAAAGTGGTTGCCTAAGTTTACCTGCATTGATGCCATCGGTGCCGAAGAACACAAGAGTAGTTTTTGGGCGTTTTTTCATCTTCATCCCGTTAGTGATGATGCTTAAGACTTGGTCATGAAGCTTTTCTTCGCTACACTTTATGATGCTGCAAGACTGGTATCTTAGCTCACCAATGGAAGCATTAAGACCATGGATAGACTTGAAGAACTCTTCCTATGCGGAGTATCAAAGAAGACCTAAACATGTTGCTTACCCGTTATATGGGATTGCCAAATGTGAAAATGAATCAATAAGGGAGTTTCATACCAGATTTGAAGCCGCACTCCAACGAGTTCCCCCAAGCCATCAACCAAAGATGATTATCTCATACACATATATACTAGATCTTTCAATGGCCGATTAGGGTACCTTCTTAGAGACAAAACCCTAATCCATTCAAGAAGTCAAGAACTTGCAACCAAGATTGAAGGGAATCTTCTCTCATCCAAGATTGAGCCTTTTGCCAACCCAAGGGGAAGATAGATGTCAAGCAAACAGCACTTACGTCAGTTGAGCCTACTTCAGACCAGGCACCAAAGTATCAATAAGCTACAAGATTCAGTAGATAAGATCATGAAGAATCAAGAGGAAAATGATGAAATCAATTGTGATCTTGAAAGGTCCCGCACTAAAGCGCCTAGACCTCCTTTTAAGGGGCAATTTCAAAAGGGAACTCAAAATTACAAACCTAAGAATGAAAATGAAGTCCCAAATACTTTGGCTCACTGCAAATGTCAGTGATGAGAATCTCGGTGTCTCTGGAGTGAAGCACATTGGTAGAATGAGTGTCCTTATAATGTCGACCAACAACAAGTCAACAACTTTGACTTCTTTTCGGACTGCCCTCAAATAAACATCAATGATGAAGAACACCAACAAGCTCTGAAAGAAGCAGCACGAACAGTAAGGTTAGCAATAATCAACAACTTGGATCCGAATCACGAAAAACTAAAGAAGCAAGAAGTCCAAGTGTATTAGAGAAGGAACCCAACCCACAAGTGATCAATCAAAATTCCTCTCAAGTTCCTCCTCCTAAGAAGTCCAAAGCTGATAAGATTGCTCTAGATTTTGATTTGGAAGGGGCTTCGGCAAAAATGCATGTGAACGTTCCTCCTCAACGGCTACTAAGATCCCTGGGCCAATCAAAGAGCTTTCAACAACTTCTTTTAGGAACTGAGTTCTGAGGATCCCCAATCATGCTGCAAGCAAATCATTTCGTGATCCACTACGGTGAGAATCCTCCTTCTTCATGACTCTTGCAATAAACAACAAATATCTCAACAACTACAAGCTAGATACAGGTGTTGGTGCCACTATGATGTCTCTCAAAGTCATGTACAAATGGGCCCTCAAGGTAACCAAAATCTTTGTAGAAATGTTTGTGGATTTGAATCCAAGTCTATACCCACATTGGTGTAATTGAGGAACATTCAAGTATCACTAAAGGAATTTCCTGAGAATATAGTCCACATAGACATAATAGTTGTTGATGTCCTGGATGTGTGGGAAATGCTCTTGTCTAGAAAATTCTATGCAATGATAGGCTGGTCCCTTGAAATGTATCACATCCTTTGGCGACACTTTGGAAGGATGGGACAACTGACGACATTTCTAACATGCCATTGACTGGAACCTATGTACATGATGTTGCCCTTTCTCTAAATGAACCATAAAAGGATGAGATACAAACTCTTCAAGAATTTAAGATATGCCTCTTACTACAGAGGAAGACTTTGACTAGATTGAGTGGTCCAAGAAAGAAGAATATCAACAACTTATAGACCAATTTCAAAACAAAGAAATAGGGACGGTCAAAATACCGAAAAGGCCAAAGAATGAAGATGATGTCCAGACATATCCGTCCCAACAAGAAACCTTTACCTGCATCTCACCCACCTCCTCAAGATAATAGCCAATTGTATTCTTCAAGGAGATGAAAACGTATGGTCCCAAAATACAAGGAGAGTTAGTGTGGATATGGGATATTCGTGAACGAGAGCCTACTAATGTGAAAGGAAGTATACAATCATGGTTCTGGACCCTTCAAGGTTGGAATGGAATCAGTAGATAACTCTCATTATTTGTCCACCTTAGAAGGAAGAAGGCTCCCATTACACATTAGTGGACGCCTCCTCAAACCCCCACCAAGGTGGTGGGACATGATCTCCTAGTTATCACCTTGCATTATACCGTAGGCATTTATTGTTTGTTTCCTTTATATATGCATCTGTTTGTTTTGATTTTGGTATATAGCATTACTATGGGTGGCAATACCACCCACCTTTTGTCGCTGATGCCCTCTTGTCAAGTGTGAGTAGGTCACGTACGTCCCAGCCAGATTGTTGAGGTTCTCATGCGCCTACGATGAGCACATGTCCCCGAAGTTGGAGCAAAATGTTATCCCCCATATCTAGAGATAACTAGGAGATTATGCCTCGAGGCCAACAGGTCCTAGAAATGGAGTACCGACGAGAGTGGATTGACTTGAGCATGTCCCTCGAGGGCCCATCTTTCTTTCTCCGCCAGACTTATCCCATCACCGTAGCGGCTTCCATCACCACCGGGCCCGCTTGTATCTAGAGAGGACTTGCTCCATGAGGTAATTGTCTGAGGTCATGGTATGTGTCATATTTGATTGTTATAACCTTTCTTATATATGCATCAGTTCCTTTCATTTCTGATGACCGCTAGACCTTGGTTAATTAATCCACTTGGACCACTGCTAGGGGTGGGGATTGATTGGCAACTTTAGCAAGTCGATATTCATGGTCTTAAGCAGCCACCAAGGGATTTGCAGAACATCAATCAAGCCCCAAATTCATTCCTATCATCTTTACATCTTATGTTGAAATTCTGAGGTCCTATGAGGCTCATTATCTGTCCGGCCCTTTGACCTTAGATGGCTCTAAGTTTCAACCTGCTATTTGTCCTCTTCATTGCTTTTAGGGACAAAGAAGCTGTCATGTACTCTGTCGCCTCAATATTTTATAGGTTAAGTGTCTTTTATGTGCCTTTGCAAGTGTTTTCTTGTTACAATGTTAGCACATGCAATAATACTTAAACACATAACACTACTACCTCTAGATCTTGAAACCCTAAAATGTCACTCTACACTTCTAAACATGCAATAAAATTTTACGTATTTTTGGTCATATGACCTTGGATAAAACCCCCTGGGAAAAAACCATGATGACTGCCTATAATGTGATTAAAGCAAGAGATACAACATGTATCGTGCAATACAATGGAACTTAGATACATAGCAAGCTCCTCACAAAACTTGCATCAAGAACCAGAAGGAAAAGAGACCAAAACAAGGTGCTGCTTTCCAAGTTGCTCTGAATCAACTGAGGCTTCAAGCTCTGTTCATGAAGAAACCCTCCAATGTGAATGTCCTCCTCAGGCTGGGCCCACCTAACCGCCGAGTCGAATTTCCAGCGCATTTGTTACCAGTAGTCAGCCAAATATCTCTAACCTATGCTCTCTCAGGTAAATCACAACAAATAAACTGAGACTCAAAAGGGAAATCTCTCACCATGAAAGTGTGGCGCCTCCTCCTAGCTCTCCTCCTCCTCGCACCTCTCAGATTCGACAAGAACTCAAGCCTCGGGTGAGCAACTCCATGAATACAGCGCCTCCTCCTCGTGATGCCTCCTCCAGTAAATGCTCCTGATCAGAAGATGATGAGTGTGGCTCCATGGATAAGCTCAACATGCATCCACCAAGCTCTCCAAACTACAAGCTGAAAGCTCCAAGGGTTTTGGCTCAACCTCATGAAGTGCAAACCCTCTCTCTCCTCAAGATGGTGCTCTCCTTCTCTTACCACAAGTCTCAAGTGAAGAATGAGTCTCCAAATGCATCTCTTTTCCCTCCTTTTGGTCTCCTCATCTCAACCCTAAAGATCAATGGCCTAGGGATTAGACTTAGCCATTGTCTAATCAATGGATGAGATTACCTCAAATAATCTCACCAAGGAAACCCACTTTCTTTAGTCACTTTATGTCTATTAACTCACCCACATTGTGAATTAATTTCATCACTTTATCACTTTTAGTGACATATTTCACTTTTTGGACTTAAAACCCCAAGTCAAAGTGAAATTAGAACCATAAAGTAAAGTATGAGGGAAAGTTCTTCCCCTTTGTGCTTAGAGACTCATAAGCACATGGGGACCCCACTTCTCTCCAAGGTATCCAAATTCAACATCTTATACCCCTCGGGCCATCCATCCCATTCCCCTAGTCCGCCATTAGGATGACCTTGAGGGTTGGCATCTTGTCTAGGGAAGAAGGGCTAAAGGCCTGTGGGTAAAAAGTAGCTGTAAAAAGATAAAAGCCATAGGAAATAAAACCTAGAGATGCTCACTAGGGATCCCCGAGAAGGCACAAAAAGCCTCTCTGAAGTTGAAACTAAGGGACCCTAAGAAAATAATAATAAAACAAGACCTAATTAAGAGGACAGGGGGTCTCATCATCGAGTCGGCCCATTATGTCGAGTAGGCATTAGCAAGATGACATTGCCACAATTATCTCGCCTGCCAGGGCAGGGACCTTTCGTTGCATGGCCAAAGGAAAGGGGGTCCATCACAAGCCCTTTATCATTTCTCATGAAGATATCATAAGTAACGTTGTCGCATTTAGCCACCAAGCCAAGGTCCTCCTCAATGACCTTGTGGGGCAAAGAAAGAAAAGCAATAAAGAAAGATGAGGCACAAAAGGGCTTGGAAAAATGTATCCATGATCTGGGTACATCTCACCTCCTACAAAGGCATCCATGCATCTACACTGCCTTGTTCTTACTATGACTGGACATCCTAAAAACCATATCACCGCATAAAAACATGGTTTGAATGATCTTCTAAGGAAACCTTTCCATCTCTAGTGGGTATTAGCCCAATAGGTTGTCTCATTGGTTTCCTTCTTAGCTTGTTTAGTAGATCCAGGTAACATTCGAAGCCTTAGATGATATGTTAGGGATTTCCATGTATATATTTGATAACTTAATAATGAAATATGATTTACATTGCTATGATCTCTAGGACTGACGAGCCCATGGAGGGCGAAGTCTTTGGTGTGCAGGACCATAACCGGGTGGATGTGTACCTGTGAGGACCAGTACACATGGGGATGATTAGCTCTGGGACCTCCGAATAAGAGCCCATCAAATGGTTGTTGGATGGCAGAGGTAGGACAACGCCATGATGAGCCCTTGCATGAAGAAGATAGAAGGACTCCCTCACCAGGACACTCCCTTTAAGGTAGATTTGACCTATGGGGATCAACTCTTGCAGATGGGATGATGGCCTGATGGACAGGATTTCACCGAGGACTGTGTTGAATGCTCTGAGCATGGCAAGCAGTCATTGTTTTGGCACGTAGGCTGCGGTGGAGCCCCGTGTGAAGGGCCAACGCTTTGTTCTGATGTCGATCATGCCCGGGGTATGGGGGTCAACTGCCTTCCTGTGAGGGGCCTGACTGCCTCCCTTTAGTGCCCATTTTGACATTTTAGCATTTAATGACAAAATGGAATAATGTTAAGTCAACCTTGTCACGCTTTTAATGACCTATTTGGTAAATTAAGGTCATTTGGATGAAATATATTGAGGACGTTGAGCCTAATTTTAGCATACACATAATCCTACTCTAGGAGGATCTCTTTTATCTTTTGTCTGGGTATTTGCTCTTGGAGGAGGCTACACTTGAGGAGGATCACTTTGGCATGCATATGGTGTTTTTATCATTGGAAGGTTTACAACTAGGTTTGATTTCAGCTTTCATTGATTTTAGTATATTTTCATGCAAAACTTTGATTGAATGGTTGTAGGTTAAGCATCTTACTTATGGTTACTTGTTATTATTATGCTTAATCATTGAAACCTCTAGGGAGCTTAACACATAAGTAGGTCACAAGCCCATGTCCCCATGGATAAAACTTGTTTAATATTTGATTAAGGAGAATATAGCCTAGCCTTTGCTACACTTGTTCCCCTTTTCTCCGAAAGTTAGATTTGAATTATAAGTTGAAGGAGGAAGACGCCCTAGGGCTCAATTAAATCTCTACACCTAGGGTTTTGACCTGTGGTTGAAAAGCCTTTGTCCCTAAGCAACACTTTCACTCTAGACTTATAGTTTGAAGCTAGCCGCTTTGCCAAAGAGTTCTAAGGAAAGAGGAGAGCATGAGGCCTTGCTTTTGCAACACCTAATGAGCCTCCTCCCTTAGGGTTTTGACTTTGTGGCCCCTAAAGACCACAAAGCCTAACTCTCCCGGGCCTTAGATTTAGATTCTCCCAAGCCATTAGCCTTGCTCCTTGACTCCATTTAATTCTAAGGCACTAGTCTAAACCTAAAACGCTGAGATTTTTGTGTTAGAAACAACCTTTTCAAACTCTTAAATTGAAACCCCTAACTCAATCCTTTCTTAGCAATCTACTAACCCTAACGCCTTACTTACTAACCCTCATTTTGATGATGATGTCATGCCCTATTTGAACTTTTGATTGGTATTAAAGTTGTGGCTAGGTCATCCCTTTGATAGCCATAGAAGTGTTGAGCATTTTCATTGTTCTATTTTGTAAACCGACCACTTTGCCTACTTAACTAACCTAGAAGCTAGGCTGACGCCACCCCTTTAGTATAGTGACGAGCAACATTATATATGAGCAGATTTGATATTTATTGCATTATGATATAATAAGGTTGATTTACACATCAATGCTATTATCATTTTGTATTTATTGAGAAGTGATTATAAAACATAAGCATTAATTGCAATCATTGACTTGCCAATAATTACATTTATTATTGCTCATGTGTATTAAAGATAGTCATTAATATTTTCAAGTACTAACCACTCAGGGCATATTTAAGTTTCTTTTGCCTTGTCTCAAGTAAACAAGTGCCCTTTCAATGGATTATCTTCTCTTTGACTATCCATTTGGCGTTAATCCTGAAGGAAAGCTTACCTTAACCCTTTGTTCTATAGATTCCTGATCCTTTTCCTTCTAACCTACACATTAGGGATCGCCTCCTGGGATTAGCACCAATAGAAAGAGCTCCCCATCAGGTGACAATGGGTGGGGAAGCTCACGCTGGGGCTGAGCCTTGCCTTCAAGCTACTTAAACCTTCCTACAAACCGCGGCAACAAGCACAAATTGATGTCTCAGAGGAGCATGCCTCGTGTTTCCTGCACGCTAGCTTGGGGTGATTGTGGTCACCTTGCACAGCCTGCCCACAAATGAGGGGTGTTCAGCAGAGGGGCAAGGCTCGGATCTCAAAGTGTTGATATTTGACCTGAAGTGCGATATTCTCAAGTGAGATTCTTCTTTGACTACTTCAGGGAAGAGGAAACCGTGATGGCTTCAGGAGACCCCTCACAGGCCAAGGGAGAATGTAGGAGAGCCCAAGAGACACTTCAAAGAGAGAAAACCTCCAAGGAGGTTTGATCCTATTTACAAGTGGTAGACTAGCATCTCATAGTGACACCTGACATTTGTAAGGGCAGCTGGACCGAAAGTTTGAGAGGCCAACAGAGAAGGACCCATTATGCAACGAAGGTTTGGGAGGTGGTTCCGAGGCTAATGGGGAAGTCACAGACTTCTAGGTGGTTGTATAATACCAAGTATGTTGTAGATGGCATGATAGAGAAACACAAGGCCCAATTTTTGGCACGAGGATTCTCTCTTCTGATAGAGGGATTTGATTATGATGAGACATTCTGCACTGGGCCATGGTAGATAACTTCGATTGGGGAGTATTATTGCTATAGCTTAATGAGATGTGGCTAAGGATACACGATGGATATAAAGACCGTGATTAAAATGGGTTTATAGAGGAGGAGGTACATTGAGCAGCCAGGGAATGAGGTGAGGAGAGCGAGGTTCCACTGTGCCTTTGAGAAAGGTAATCTATATGAGTCCGTATAAGCTCCCAGTTTGCATTCACGATTGACACATACTTGCTTCGAGTGGTTTGAGAAGAGAGATGTTGATCCAAACCCCTATTTCATCATTAAAGGTGAGGACACACCTATTCTCATTCTATATATGGATGACTTGTTAATCACAAAAAGAGGATCTTATAGCCGAAAGTGTTGGGACTGCACTTCAAAGCTTGAGATGAGGACATCTTGAGTTGATGCAACGTTTTTGGTATGGAGGTATATGTGAGGAGGGTCATATTTCTCTAAAGTGTGGGAAGTATGTTGTGATATTCCGAGCAGATTTCGATGAAGGACTGCACGACATCTGATGGCCTAACCTGGAAGAAGTTTAGTGCCTGACCCCGGCTGGTGGATGCCATAAAATAGGCAATGACTTGTTCATCATGTATTTGGTCAAACACCAGACCAAATATTGAGTTCACGTAACACTCTCAGCCAGTACGTGGTGGAGCCTAGGAGTGTTCACCGGATTGGGGAAACACGTTGAGGTACATTGTTGGGTCAGATGATTATGGCCTAGACTATATCAAAGGAGATTGAGTCAGTTTGGCTACAAACTCCGACCCATGTGATGTACAGGATGCAGAAGAGCACCTGTGGTGTTGTTTGGTTTAGCCTGAATGCTTCTTGGTTCAACCTAAATGTGAGTCGGGCCAGTTTTGAGTTCCACCGAGGTGAGTACACATGCTGCACAGCCAGCTTAAGTGAGACCATTTGGCTTCATAAGATGTTCGTAGGATTATTTGCAATGTTCCACCAAGACTTTGGGATGGGGTGTGCGGGAGCGGGAGACGATAGGGGTACTGTGGGAGCACCTAAATCTTTGGGGGAACCATGGGGATCTGGGATGTCGTGTGTGGTCCTAAATACAAAATCCCTACCTAAAATTATAAAAATATATAAATATTTAATGATAAAAATCAGCACTAACAACATTTCCTCAGCCCATGTAAATTACTAAATTCATCATTGTGCATACTAAATAGTAAATTGTAAACACTAAACTAGTACTAAATTCAAATATGTAAATGATATAAACATGATTCATTTATGATTTCGCATTCAAGAATGAAATACATTGATTTGTGTAGTGAAATACATTGATTCACAACCATAAACAAAACAGATATAGTAAAATATTGTGCATAAAGAAGCACCCCTTTTCGAGGGGAAACACTTAATCGGGAAACACATTCCCCCTGCCTCCCCGAAGCTTCCAAACGGGGATCGGGGAACGCTTTCCCGTGAGCACCCCCTGCCTCTCGGCATGGAAACGTGGGGGGCGGCACCCCACCCTCGGGGGAGTCCCTTGAACATCGATATTCGACTGGCCATACACTCCATAATCAGAGTTGTAACAACTCGAGAATCTCAAGTTTAAGACCTAATGGGGCATATTGAGATCGACATCACTTCCACTGTAGATTGGGTCTCAGAGGGGCAATATGATTACAAGATATATCACCTGACGAAAGGATACAGTGTAGTATTCTCACTGGGCCTACCTAAGGGTTAAGGTTCTACTTCAGAGACAAGATGGGCTTGGTGAGAAAAACTCCTTAAGAGGAGTGTTGAGATTTGTATCTTGGGAGGTGTTCCTCATGTGTTTATGCTCTCCTAGACACATGTGGTATGTACTATTTACTTTGTGCCTTGTACTTTATGACCAAATTTCACTTTTGAAATTTGGTCATTTTAGCCTCAATGACTATTAATTCACTTTGAGGTGAATTGAGAGTTGAGGTGAATAGGAGACATAAAGTGAACTTGGGGAACTTAACCCAAGGTGGGTTTGTGAGGGAGATTATTATGGGATGATCTCAACTTTGATTAGAGATGGGATGTGATGATATTATCCATCCATCTTTTAGGTTTCATGGAGGTTCAAGAGGCACATAGGGCAAGGAGAGGTTCATTCACACTTATGTTCACTTGGAGAGTTTGGAGAGCATTGAGGTGAGGATGGAGGTTATGGTTGAGGGAAGCTTGGGCCCCTCCTTTCATGGAGGACTCATGGAGGCTTCTTAGGCCCCTGTGCTCAGGTGTGGTAGTGTTTTTGCTTGGAGGGGGGGCACATCTATAAAGTGTGGAGGTGTTTCAAAGGGTCTGATTGTTTGAGATCGATTCGAGAGAAACAACAACCTTGTTGTGTGCAAGGGTTTCTCTATCAGAGTTTCAGGGAGCAAGGGCACTTCACTTAATTGGATTGGACAACATTTGAGGAGGGCGTACCATGCTTGGGTGCATCTTTCATTCTTGACTTGTGTTGCATCTTGAGAGAAGTTGTTATTGTATCGTGTCTATTTGTTTCATGTACTTGTTGTATTCCACCTCTTTTCTCCAGCATATATAGACTTATATTCCAAACTGTTTTCCCTGGGTTTATCCAAGGTCAAGTTGACCAAAAAATACTTGTGTTCATTTTCATGTATGCTAGAGTTTAGAACAACTTATTTCAGCAGTGAACATCTAGAGGTGTGTTATATATTTTATGGTATGCATGTACTAACCTGTTGGTGACTAAAACACATGCTAGAGCACCTAAAAGCTTATGTAATCGTGAATCAAACAAAGTTAAAGGGGAAGTTCCTGATCTTTTTGTTGATTTAAAACAGCAGCAAACAAGTGTGTGACAGCAGAAACTTAGGGAGCCTTGGAGGTCAAAGATGCACCTAGATGGAAGCTCTGCTAGGACCTCTGAAAATCTTCGTGAAAGATGATTGTACCATGGAGACATTCTCCGTGCTGTCTTCCTGGATCGAGCCGAGACTGATCAGGAGAACTTCATGTGATGGGTGTGGCCATACCTCCTAAATGAGTTGAGATGATGTGTTTGGTCTCTTTTCGTTCTCCTCTGGATTGAGCTGAGACGACTTGAGATGGTCTCCCCCTGTCACTCCTATGGACTTAGTTGAGTCAACTTGAGATGGCTCTCCAAATAGTAATTCATGGATTTAGTTGAGTTGATCTATTGAGAGGGACATCCCTGCGGGCTGGAGCACATGTGGAGGGGTCCCTGTTGCAAAGCACTAGAGGATGTGTGGATCCCTTGTTATATTGTCTAAGAGCAAGATTATTGTGTAACCCTAATTTGTATTGTAAAAGGGTACATGTCAGCCCCACCATGTAAAGATAATTAATATCATGTAAAGATTAATTATATTTCTGAGTTGTACAAGTCGGTCTCATTGTGCCTACAAACACATCCATTTGATGTGCTAGGTCAAGTATAAATAAGAGTTAGATCCCCATTGTAGATCAACTCACACACACTTGTTTCATTATCTCAACGCCTACTCTAGGGCTGAAGTGTGCACCTATCTTAGGCGCAAGTTTCAAGGTTGTAGAGAATGCTTTTGTGTGCATTAGGGTTTTTGTTTGGGGGATCTTCTCTTGACCTATAGCAAAGGATTGTTGGCTCTTTCTCCCTTAATTGAAAAGGGCTTTCCCAAGATAACTTCTTGTGTTCTTTGCATGGTTATTCTCTGTGATCTTGGTTACTGCAGCTATTGTATATTGTATTGTTGCATTGTTTATGGTTCAAGTTCATGCTAAATTGAAATAAACTACATAAAAGGAGCTCAGCATTAAAATTCAACTAGCTAGGGTTTGTAATGCAATAAAAGAGTCCTGTTTGGGATGAGTTGAAAGGACTTGTTGTACTAGCTTGGGATGCACTGAGATATCGTACTTTATCTCCATTACTATGATAATATGAAGTGTACCACTGCTATCCTAAATTTGTTATTGCAGATCTGATTTTCTCATGTATTGAGCAAATTTCATGGTTGTTTTAGGACACTGATTTACTACGACAGCAGGGCTGAATGCTTTGTTGTTTTGGCATGCTTAATGAAACATTCAGATCTGATATGTTGTTGTTATATTTCTGATGTAATTGAAGTAAATTTCAGATCTGTGTATTGAGATAGATATTGTCGTAAGGGATATTGAAATGATCTATGCTTGAAGTCTTTGCAGTATCTACATTGTCGAGGTTGCCTAGAAGTGGTGTTAGGCAGATTTGAAATTTCTTGCAGAGCTGTTGAAGAAATTAGTTTCAGCACTAAGGTTAAAAACTCTATGGAGTTGATATGTGGCCTCATAGAAGTACGGTGGAAATTTCAGACTGGGCAAATTTTCAAAATTTCAACATCCCTTAATAGTACATTTACATTTTCAACAAATCAATTAAAACCTAAAGAGCAAAGGGCAGAGTACATAAAAAATGCACATATAAATCAGTTACTGAATCATTTTCTTTAACAAAAAGGATTGTTTGTTGGTATAAATGTACTCTCGTTCAGAGACAAATTAAGTATTCAGAGACTTAGGTTCAAGGGAAGACATAAATGTTTCCTACTGCATAATAGGAAAACGGAAAATTTAAGTTTTTATATTGAGGAAACAGTTATGTGCAGATTAAGTTTTCTAGAGTAATTCAAAATCAAGAAGAAAGACCAGAACACTAGTAGCTCAAGTATATTTTGATAGATGCCAAACTACCTTTGAATTTGGGATTGTCAACATCTCCATCTTCTCTGATCGGTGAATCCTAATCAAATCAATACAGCATTACACAGAAGTGTATTATAGTTAGCAGCAAAATATGGTGTAAACAGGATAAAAAGCATATATTATGAGCATGTGTGAAAGGGATGAGTGCTTTCACACTTTAGAAAGGTAGCTATTTGCTTACATAGTCATACGAAGTAATATCTGGTTCAAAATCAGATGCAGTTTCACCCGTGTTGGCACCACTGAAGAAGCCAAAATTTGTTCCTCCATGTGCCATCTGTGGTAGCAATAAAGATTCAATCACTATCTACAAAAGATGGGATATATATTTTCAAGGTAGTCAGGATAGGATGAGATCATACATAAAGCACAGCTGAACCGTTCTTTGATAGAATTTTATCCAACTCAGATGCCGCTTGCACAGCATTAGTCTGTGCAAAATTCTCACCCCAATGTGTAAGCCAGCCTGTATAGAACTCCCTGAAATTTGAAAGCCTCTCTCGTAAATTTTGAGAAATGATTAAAAAGGAATAAAATAACTTCTTGTTGCATGGCAGAGAAGCTTACGATGTAAGAGCAGGAGATTTCCCTGGAGAATTATACTTCTTTTGCAGTGCAAAAATTGGCCATGGATCTTCACCTGTTGAGAAATCTACAGCTGTAGAAAGGAAATGGTATTAAAAATATCAGACATACAACCATATATAATGTCTCAACAGTAATTTATGATCTACATACACTTGCATTACAATAATCCATCGTAGTCTTGCTGGCTTATTGCATAAGAAAAGACAAGTATAACATCTTGTAACTACTTGCATGTATTGCTTTCAATGATCAAGTGGAATATTAATACAATTCAATTCACTCGTGTATTTTGAGTCTTGACTTCTGAGCTAGAATTTTCCCATTGTTTATTTCTGTTAAATTATTTCCTTGCTGTGTGTGAAAACACAAGCATGCTTCTGTCTGCTATCCTTGTTCTTTATGACAATCTAAACCACAAAGTTCCTTATGAGAACAATGCAAAAAGTATAACCATCAGCATGTCAAAAGTAAAACTTTATTGTTGGGCATTTGGCTAGTCCTGTGCCAGCAGATGCCCAATTCAAATCCACCTGGGTTAGCTCAACAAGACTGCTCAGTAAACGAGCGGTAATACAAAGTGGGAGTATGAAGGTCACACCTATAAAAGTAAGAAACTAAACTTATCACTATGATCTAAGAGCAAATACCATAATGTCAAAAGGAAATACAATGCTCTGGAGCCAAGCTCATAGGAAAGAGTCTCGGTTCTCCAAGAGCCTGCCACTGAGCCAAGGAGAGAGGGAATCAAACTCTTAAGTCAAGGGTGAATCTCTCCTACCATGCAAGGTCAAAGGAAAGAATTCCTAGATAGAAATCTTGCTGGAAGAGCTAGTTCTAGCCCAAAGAGTGCCTCTTTGTCTAGGAGAGGTGAACTGTTGTTGGAATTTGGAAGAGGGACTTTCCTATTGGTCACGTGCAAGCTGTAAAGAACCCTCATACGACAACCCTGCATGGGTCTCCCTGCTGGAGGTTGCGCTACCTCCCAGAGTCTAACCAATCTGGGAGCTGGAATGGTGCTACCATCTGCCAGCCTCTTGGTGCCCCTAACCATTGAGAGCACTGGGAAGAAAGATGTGATCATCCTAGTAGTGTCCAATCCAAGGGAGGGGTGAAGAATGTGAACTCTAAGCCCAAGGGCCTCTCCCAAGTATAACGCTAAGCACCGCTAGTTTGGATACTAGAAAAAGGTGGAGGGGAGGTATGTGACTCTCTAAACAGGCAGTAGAACCAACCTCATTGTAGATTTTAAACACAAAATCAGCAACCTAATATTCTGTCAAACACTTAGCAACCGAGATAACTGCCTTCATAAATTTCAAAATGCATAAAACCCAGACTAGAAATTTCATAAGCAGAAATACATATTGCTAAGCAAAATATGCAGTAGAAATACACAGTGGACAGCAAACTCCACAACTCATAGAAATTTAGGCAAATGCCAAGGAAAACCCTAATGGGAAACCCAACGAGAGAGAGAGAGATTCATTATTATGCTTCAGGAAAGTACATATCAGCAGCAAAACAAATATTTCCAACCGTATGAAAATACCTCAGCACCAAATCTGTCCCACAGAAATCTGCCTCGTTTTTTTTTTTTTTTTTTTTTTCTTTCTCTCTGTCTCTCTTCCACTTCATTTTCCTCGCGGCTCCACAATCACCCAGGTTAGACCGTTCCATGGCCAAAACAGCTACCAAAAATCTGAAACCACCTCAAAACCATGCCGTAAATCACTCATTTTCATGCCAACCAAGGAAGTGGCCGATCAGACGGACCCACAAGACGCCCCCACAACAGAACATATTTGGCCAAAAATTCACAGAAATATTTTCTCGGGAATCATGCCCTCTTTACTACTCTCTTCTCTCAAGCATACTCAGAAAATCCCTCTAACTCTCTGGCTGTCTTCTCAAACATTCGACATTTCTTGCACACTACACAATACATTCTTTTATAGTCTGAAAATGACATATTCCCCCCAAAAGTGTCTTTTTTTTCACCTTCCCTCAACCCTAGATCCAGTACAAGATTAAATCTTGTCTTTTCCAAGATCAAGGGTCATGATTCATTCCCTCCAAAATGTCTCGTTTAAAATTAGTGAATTTCACTTTTTTACATAAGTGTTTTATGAAAATAAAGTCACTTTTAAAAATAGAAGGCACACTATTAAAAAGTCACTTTTAATAAAAGAACTACTCTAAACAACTTTATAAAAACTATTACAAAGTTAATTGTCTGGTAGTGTAAACATTAAGGCAACATACGCATACAAGACAAAACATGTGGAGTACCTTTCGAGCTAAAAAGCTAACACTCATATCTCATAGTAGTAAGGACATCTGAAAGTGATCCTCTATCTCTGTCTTTTGTCTATGGTAGATCACTATAAGGTTGTCTCTAAGCTCCAAGAAGTATTCTACATAAAAGGCCATCATGGATACTAGAAAAAGGTGGAGGGGAGGTATGGGACTCTCTAAACAGGCAGTAGAACCAACCTCATATCTCATAGTAGTAAGGACATCTGAAAGTGATCTTCTGTCTCTGTCTCCTGTCTATGGTATTTCACCATAAGGTTGTCCCTTGTCTCCATGAAGTGTTCTACATAAAAGGCCATCATGGGTCTCAAACCCCCAGGTGGGGCAACTTAGGTGGAGGGGAGGTATGGGACTCTCTAAACAGGTGGAGGGAGGTATGGGACTCGCTAGTTTGATACTAGAAAAAGGTGGAGGGGAGGTATGGGATTTGTTATCCATCAAAGTTGCATTAGTATGGACTTCCAGCAAGCTGCCAAAGATTGAACAATCGCTCAAAATTCAGAGTTCAGAAGTTCATTTGGTCAATAAAGACCAATTTTTCACATTTTCCATAAATATTGTACAGAGATGTTGCATGATGAAGTTGTAAAAGGTCTTAACCACCTTCGACTTAGGCATGAGTTGTTACTCTGGAGTGGTTTTTTTACTTATTAATTATATTTTTCCGCTTTTAGACAATTCTATAATTTATATTTTTCACTCAATTCCTCCGAAATGAGTATATACTCATGGATAGGCCTTGCATGGATCTAAGCTTAGTGTCTAATGTATATTACCATGTTAAACATACTCCTAAAGTCTTATTGAAATGTGCTAAGTCCCCTTAGATTTTTTTATTTTTATTAATTAAAATTCTAATAAAACGAGAATTTTTAATTAAAAAATAAAGTTGTATTAAAAAGTGGTACTAGGGGATTTCATATGCCATGGGGGTGGTTATTTTGATCCGTGAGCACCCATATTACCTAAGTACTCACTTGTTTGAGTAAAATTAGTGATTTGACCTCACTTAAAAATCACTTACTCAAAAACTCCAAAAGTCAAATAAAATCAGCAAGTCCTAAATTTGGGGAAACATGTGAGGACATGTTTTAGATGAAATAAAGCCTAAAAGGCTATGTGGCAGCCACAAGAAGCAATTTAGATGTTATTTAGAGTGATTGGGTAATATGTGGAGGAGTTATTGAGTGTGGGCCAAGAAGAAATGCGCCCTCCTTTAAAAAGAGGTGGCGCACCCACATGTGAATTCACCCACCTTTTGAGAAGTGGCGACTTCCTATCCACCTAATCACCTCATGTGGCAATTCGTGGGAGCTTTGGGATAAGAGGCAGTCCCACCCAATACACTTGGCGTCTCTTTCTCTTCCAAGTGGTGCGCCCTCCCTCTACACTTGGTGAGCCTTCCTCCATTGGGAACTCCACCCTCTTTGTTATAAATTTAAGGCACTCTCCCATTGCAAAAGCTAGTTGGAGCTTGGGATTTGTCCGGTATTGCAATTGTATTATTCATATTGTTGGAATAAAAAGGACTTGGAGGCTACATTGGTGTCTAATTTCATGTGTGGAGCTTCTATGTACTATGCTTAATTGTGAGGTATAATTTACTTACGTGTATTTCCGCTTTTGCTAATATTGTATGCCTTCTAAGAGGAGCTATATCCTAATTGGGTAAGATTATAAACTTGTTTGTTTATTGATCTTAATGTTTGTTTACAAGTGATATCTTTAGTATGCATGTTCATTTCGGTTAATGCTCATGCTTATTTCAAAGTTTCTTTGTAAGTAGCATCACATGTTTAACAATTTGTTTTCAAGGCTTGTTGTTTTCTTTCTTTAGGTATATGAATAAACACCGACGCCTAAATATTTTGAGATGGCTTACCGGCTTCTTTCTTCCTCGATGAACATCTTCCGATGTCTTGAGCCCAAGTGCACCATGGGACAATCCCACTCGCGACATATACAAATACCGCCATTGTTGCTTCCGCCTATAAGCACATAGGAAGATCTTGATCATGTATCATAGTCTTCATAGCTTCCATTATGTTTCTGTTTCATATCTGGGCCTACATCGCTTTGTTGGGGATTATAGGAGTAGTGAGTTCCCTCTAGATCCCAAATATCTTTGTAGAAGTTCACAAACCTTTTGAGGTATATTCTCCATTATCTAACCTGAGCATCTGAATCTTTCTTTCAGAAAGGTTCTATCAAGGCTTTGAATTCTTTTGAACTTGTTGAACACTTCATCTTTAGATTTCAAGAAATATATCCAGTGTTTTTACGAGAGTAATCATCAATGAATGATGATTACGAGCATACCACTAATGAGTATGATGGCATTACTACACATACACATCCGAATGAATGAGTTCTAGGACTCTTCTGCCTTGTTGTCCCAAACGGATTCTTGATGTTCTTCCATCAGTAATATCCATTGTAGACACGCCTTCATTGGTCACCTTCCTTTGAGTTCGTAAACCCGCGGACTGCTGCATATGTATGGTAGTGCCGAAGATGTGGGCTAACCTTCTATACAAAGTTCACATGAGTTTTCAATGGCATGGGTCATGGCGCTCGAGTGACCCTTTAGTTTATACAAGCCATTTTCTACTTCCAATGATGATTGCTTCATTTGTTGCCTTTAGCCCACATAAGAACTTCCCATCTATAAAGGAAACTCTAAAACCTTTATTTTCTAAAGTCAAATGGTGAGTAGGTTCTTCTTCAATCCTTGTACATATAGTACGCCCTTCATTTTTAGTGAATTTCCTAAATTGGGCCAGGTTTGATTCTCCCACTCCCTTGATGGGATATTGGTAATCATCTCCTAAGTGTCACTTTCTCTGAGAAAACTTCTTTTCCGGTAGATACAAGAGAGAATGTTTCTTTTGTCCCGGCCATGTGCTTGATGCACCACTATCAATGAGCCAAGTGTCATCTCCTGGGTGTTACAGACTCTCAGAGGGCCTAGACCAAGACATGGTCTTTGGACTGCCTTAATCATCTTTATTGGTGGTTCTTCATCTTCGATTACACGGGCATGGAGCCTCTTATGTTTTCTCTTGTATTCTTTCTCGGGCCCTGTTGGACAAAACTTAATGTGTCCCATCTGTCATAATGATAGCATTGGGTAGATGAGGCCCCTTCCTTTCATTTTTCTTTCTTCTGAAATCTCCTTGATGAGATTCTTTTATGATTGAATTTGTTTCAATGTTGAGGCTCTTTATTAGTCTACTTTTGGAAGTAGGGTTTCTTCCTCTTTTGGTGTGAGTATTTAGGGCTTGATCATCATCTCTGCTAGTAACGCTTCACGACTGGGCTCACATTTGTTTCTTCTTCTTGGATGCATTCTTCCATAGACTATCAAACTTCAGCTTTCGCTCACATATCGCTTGGATGAATGTATCCCAAGGTCTTGTGAGACAATTTAGGGCCATCATTAAGGAGTTCGTCTTCGCCTATGGTATCTCCAATCACTTCTAACTGCTCTTTGAATTCTAAGATTCTAGACAAGTATTCCTGAATCAAGCTTCCATTCTCAAGATCCTGTATTCTTCCTCATTGAGTTCTTAGATTCATCTCTGGTTTATGTTATTTCCTTCATAGCCAATCGGGTCAAGGTATCAAACATTTCTTTCAGAGTCTCTTAGATGACACATAAGGAATCGTGTGGTCTTTGATTGAATCTGCACGATTCTTTTGGCCTCGATTAGGCTGTCCTTTGATGCTTTGCCTTTTCTACAACATCTTCTGGTTCCGGTAATTCTTCTTTGACGAATCTTTGCTAGGTCATTCTCTTCAAGAATGAGGCCAACCATACTGTGCACGAAGTTTTCCACTCTTCTAGCTTGTCAACAAGCTTAACGCTATGCATATCTTACCAGAGAGCTAGAAAATGACTGAAACAGTGGTGCTCAAATCAAACCAACTTACTGTGAGGTGCACTATCGAGTACAGTAGCCCTGGTGTGTTTAGATTTCTGAAAATCCAACTTTGCTCCTCCAAATTTGATCTACGGATTTATGGACCGGTGCTTCGGGTTTTCTGGTACCGGGTAATTCGGCAATTTCCGGGTACACCGGTTTTCCGGTACTTTGTGAAACTAGGGTTCTGCCTTCGAGATCCACTAATCGTAAAAGGTGCTACCGAGTGCCAAAGGATCCTTAGGAGGGCTTAATTCTTTTCTAGATGGTTTTGGTTTGAAAAGCTTCACCATCAAAAGCCCTAAATTTCATGGGTAACGGTAACAATGACGTTTTTCACTCTTTGTGAAAGATGCTTCCTTCACCTTGGCTCTATTACCATGTTAATGTGTTATGAACATAAAATATAAGCATAAATAAATATTCATAACACAATAATAGCACAAATAATATTAACTATTATTAATGAAAGGTCATGTCTCAAAGGACATGACTATTGGTAAAGGGCACCCCTCGCGGTATATAAGCAAGCCCTCATTCTCAGTTGTAATCATCCTACTATCTCATTATATCTTATATCTTATTATTCATTTATTATTTATAGTCCTATATGGGTTACTTCTTATTATATTCCAAGTATTTTGATATTTCTTGTGTGAGTTTTAACTTGTTCTGCCTCTCCATTTGGTATCAAAGCTTTGTTTTCTCATCCCAGCCTTTGGCCAATCTCTTTATCGTAATTCCTCTCTCGATCCGGCTTTTGGCCAATCCCATCATTTCAGAGTTTCTCGAAAAATCTGGTCTTTGACTAATCGATCGTGCCCTTGGCCACTGAATTTTCAAATTTTGAACTTCGGTCTTGACTGCAAAACCCCGGCCTTTGGCCATTTGAAGTTAAGAATTACTCTACTACCAAAACATTTAGAAGAAATACCGTGTCATATATTGTCGCTAGAAAAATAAAAATAAAAAATAAAAAAATAAAAATTCATTGCCCGCAACGCCATCAGTAATTTTGCCATTAAACTATAGTTCTTTCGTGAAGTTTCTCTAATTCGCCTTTCACCACACCTGGCTATTGGCCATTTAAGTCATGAAGAAAAGTGACTCACACCATATATCAGAGTTTCATTTATGATCCTTGCCATTGGCCATATAGGCTTCTAGCCAATGAGGAAAAATTTTAGAGTTTCTTTGAAAGTTCGTTTTGACCGTAACATGCCCTTGACCATTTTAAATTTTGAAATCACTATTGAATAAATAAATTGTCCACTGCAAGTTGAAGTGAACCAAACATTGGAAATGTTAAAAATATTATAAGAATTAGCAAAGAAAAAAGTAATTAAAGATATATATACATATAGCCAAAATAAATTGGAAGTAAAAAATAAAAAAATAAAAAGTGATTCCAATAGCCTATACCTGAAGTTTCTTAAAGTCCGAAAAGATAAGTTATCAGAATTCGGTTAAAGAAAATACCACAATAAAATCTGAATTCCTTACTCTGCTACCAATTGAAGAGAATTTCAGAGTTTTTCCTGAAATTAATTCGCTGTAAAATCAAGAGAGAAATCAGAGAAAAAATATATACTAAAGAGAATGTCCGTACAGTGAAAAAAATTCTAAACAGTCATCGTACAACCGTACTGTCACCCTCATCCTTCTGTCCGTCAAATAAATTTTCAAATTGTACTGTTCGCTGTAAAATTGTGGTCGCCGTACAGTCTGCCCGCCACCTCCGTACCATCCGGGCACACTAAAATATTGCAGCCAATCACTTAGCATCCGCTGTACAATCCATCCTCCGTACAATCCGTACAGGTTTATGCAAACTCCTCCGTACAAATTGTGACTCTAGGGAATCCGTACCACCGTGTTTTTTTTTTTTTAAAAAGGTTTTTCAAAATCATCTTGGCAGAACAGTCTGTACGTACCCGTCCATTCAAACAGGTCTATACAGCTGCAAATCCGACCCGTACAAATCCGTACTATACAATTACAGAAATTGTGCAGTCCGTACAATTAATTGATTTAATTGCTATTCCGGTACAAATAAAAGCAGAGTTGGAACGTTGCTAGTCTCCAAAAAGTAGTCACGACCTTTATTTATAAAGATTTGTTTACTTGGAGTACCAAATAATTAAGTCAAAGCATCTTACACAAGGGAAGAATAAAAAAGAATATATAATATTAAAAAAAGTGAATTATTAAAAAAAAAGAAAATTTAAAAAGTTATAAATAAATAAAATAAAAAATTAACTTTATTAATTAAGTCATAAAGTTATTAAAAGGGAAAAATAATAAAAATAAGGAATTAAAGTTCATTTAGTTACTTATATATAAGTAACTATAAGAACATACAAAGGGTGATTGAAAAAAATAATCTAAAGTTAAAAAGGTCTAGTAAGGAAAATAA
>SNQJ01S0144866.1:0-10904 GCA_010110895.2 Picea sitchensis
AAGGACCTGGCAATTTCTCTGGTGGACGTAGCCCACACTGGGTGAACCACATAAATTTGTGTCTCTCTTGTATTGTGTATCTTCTATGTTTTGTTTCCACATTTGTTTTTTTTTATTGCTCCGCGATCCTATTTTTCTAACAAGGAAGGGATAAAACCAATCAAGGAGCAGAGGCCAAGAAGGATACGGCAACAAATCTGGAACTCCAAGAACAAACACCAAATGAGCCTACCAACTGACCTAACAACTAGAAGGAATAAGGAAGCTGCGCAACTCTGATGGAAGGAGAAATTAGAGACGACAACACCCCCATGCAAGACGCAGAGTGAGAGGTGGAAATGACACCAAGCGAAGTAGGCACATAAGATCTGGAACTCAAAGACCTAGTGGAAATGGAAGGGATAGACCTCACGAACATATTGGAGCAATGGAAAAGACAGGGAGTGGACAATATACCAATAGAGCAACTAGACCACATCCAGTACCTGTTCCTCCTAAGGGAGGAAGCCAAATCTAGAGGCCAAAAGCGAGCAGACGGGGAGATTGGACACCTAGGAGTCAAAGTCGGCGAGGTACAACCACAACTCTGACCCAAACAGACGCGGAGGAAAAAATGTAGGAAATCCAATAGTGTAGCCCTGCAGGAGCTTGGAGCGCTACTGATAAACTTAGGTAAGATCATAAAACTCTTCCCCAACTCCCCCCCCCCATGTTTAAATGAAGGTTATAACTTGGAATATAAGAGGCCTAAACAACTCAAGAAGACAATGAATCCTTAAGAGTATACTAAAACAGGAACAACTGGATCTTTGTTTTATCCAAGAGACCAAGTGTAATATAGAAAGAATGGAAACAATCAGTCAACAACAATGGAACAAGTTCAATATGGTGTCCATTGGAGGCCACCAAATGGGAGGAGGCATCCTCACCCTATGGAACCCACAAGTACTAAGCCTAATAGCAGTTGAAGTGACAAGGCATACCATTACAGTCTGCATGAAAATCATTGGGAACACAGAGGATATTTTATGCACTAATGTGTATGGACCCCTGGTGCCAGAGGATATGAGAGGACTGTTAAGCGATCTAGCAGACCTCAAAAACTGAGCCAACAACCTCCATTGGATCCTAGCTGGGGATTTCAACATCATCACGTCACTTGCGGAGAATAAAGGAGGTACAAGAAGATTGGATAGAGATGTGGAGGAATTCTAAAAATTCATAGACGCGGTGGAAATGGTAGATATGAAAACCAAAAATGGCCATTTCACCTGGAATAATAAGCAAATGAGCCAACATCAGGTAGCAACAAGACTCAACAGATTCCTAGTGTTAGATTCAGTCACTATGCAAGGGCTAACCTTAGATTGCAACATCCTTCCATGGGGGGGATCTGATAATTGGCCAGTGCAACTAGAAGCAGGCTTCCAGACCACACCAAATAATAGACCCTTCAGATTCGAGAAATTTTGGATGGAACACCCGACTTTCAAGGAAAATATCAAACAGTGGTGAAGTGAAGAGAAACCAGAGCAAGGGACAAGGATGTTCAAACTCTACAAGAAACTAAAATATATAAAATATAGGCTCAAGGAGTGGAACAAGGACACATTTGGGAATACAAACTAAGTGAAGAAAAATATAGGAGAAAAAATGAAAAAAATCTAGGAAACCTGCATTTTGGAGGGATACAATGAGAAACGAAAAAAGGAGGAGATCCAGATGACCCAGGAATGGGATGAAAGGTGCCAGCAGGAAGGAACTCTCTGGCGACAAAAGTCCCGGATCAAATGGATAAAGGAGGGGGAAAGGAACACCAAGTTCTTTCATAGAACAACCATGGCCAGAAGATCCCATAACAAAATCCTAAATATAAGGGACCCAAATGGAATAGAAAGACAGTCCCATAAGGACATCGAAACAACTTCGGTAAACCACTTCCATGGGATCGCCCAGGAACCTAACCAAGATAGAACGAAGTCCATACAAAAGGTAACCCAACATATCCCTCACCTGGTAATAGAAGAACAAAACAAAAACTTGATCAAGCCCATTGCGGAGGAAGAAATAGACCAAACACTCCAGGAAATGCCCAATGGAAAATCCCTAGGCCCAGATGGGTTCATAGCAGAGTTCTTCAAAGCTTACTGGGAAGTCGTCAAACAGGATGTCTATAAGGTAGTGGAAGACTCTAGAAGGTCAGCCTCCATCCTGAAAGCACTAAATTCTACTTTGATAACACTCATCCCCAAAGAAAATGAAGCCAAAACTCTTGATCGTTACAGACCAATAGCGTTGTGCAATGTGGTGTATAAGATAATTTCCAAGGTTATAGCCAACAGATTGAAGCCACTACTACCCACACTGGTGTCACAAGAGAAAGCGGGGTTCGTAGAAGGAAGAAAAATAATGGACAATATTATCCAATCCCATGAACTGATCCACACCTTGAAGCTTCAGAAAAGACGGGGAATGATAATACAATTGGACTTAGTGAAAGCCTACAAAAAAATCAGCTGGCACTATATGGTCAGAACCTTGGAAGCCTTCGGCTTCACCCATCACTGGATTCGATGGATAACTAACCTAGTATCCACAACAAGCTTTTCTCTACTAGTAAACAGAGCCTCTGCCAAACCATACTAGCCCACGAGAGGCATCAGACAGGGAGACCCTCTGTCCCCCTTCTTATTCACCTTAATGATGGAAGGACTCAGTCAAAGCATAAAAGAGCAACCACAACAGGGGAAATAAAAGGTATCAAACCTTACGAGAATTGTCCAACTTCCACACACCAACAGTTCATGGATGATACCTTACTTCATGGCATGCCCACAGTCAAGGAAGCAGAAGCCTACAAACGAATCTTAGATGAATTTGGGGAAGCCTTGGGGGCTGAGATAAACCAGTCCAAATCAATGGTCTTCTTATTTAACACCAACCCAACTATCTAAAGAAATTTAGCCAACATCCTGGGCTTTGAATGCAAAACCCTCCCAACCAAGTACTTAGGCATCCCCCTAACAGACAAAGCCTACAAGATGTCAACATGGGAAGGAATAGTCAACAAGCTTCAAGACTGAGTAAACAATTGGACTTTTAGATCCCTCAACTTGGCAGGAAGACTTATCCTAACCAAGTCAGTTATGCAAGCTATCCCAATGTTTATGATGTCAGTTTTCCCATCCCCCAAGGGAATTATACAAAAAATAAGAACCATACAAAGGGAATTCCTATGGAACGGAGCGGAAACAAGGAAAAAATGGGCACTAGTGGCTTGGGAGAAGGTGTGTAAGACAAAGAGCAAGGGAGGCCTTGGGCTACATGACCTGCAAGTAACAAACGACGCTTATGGGGAGAAGCTTTGGTGGAGATGGGTCAAAGAAATGACCACGCCATGGGTTAACCTGTGGAAGGAAAAGTATGCCCCGGATATTAGTAACCAGGACAAAATCCACTTCAGAGGCACCACGGAGGGTTCAGCCATCTGGAACTTATCCTGGCGCAACAATACCTGGATCCAGACACACAACTTTTGGGAAATAAGGAATGACAAAACTGCCATATTCTAGGAGGATGCCTGGCAACAGGAACCCAAAATGGAACAACTGGGTCGGGAGGAACTCCAATAGGAGATGATGGTGAAAGGAAAAACCCGAGTTTACCATTACTGGAAATAAGAAGCAAAGTGCAACAAATGGAGAATCTAGAACACTCTCACCCCACAGACTAGAGACCAGACTGCAACAACAGTTAAAGAAGTAGAGGAGGAGGGGAGAAGGAAAATTGCAGTCACAGATGGAAATGACCAGCTAAGATGGGGGCACAAAGCAGGCGGGGAATTCAATCTTAAAGAAGTACACCACTACATAACAAACTAGGACCAAGAATTTGTTGCGCATCAATGGGACAAGCTCTGGAATAGCCCCCAATGGCCAAAAATAAAAATATTTTAGTGGCTAATACTACACAACCAAATCCTAACTTGGGAGAACCTAAAGAAGAGAGGTTCCATAGGCCCTTCAAGATGTCACCTATGTGAAGAAAATGATGAAACAATGAACCATCTCTTGGATGAATGTCCCTACACAACAAAATTATGGGACTGGGCGGCAGACATTTTCTGTCAGTCTAATAGGATCAGAGGAAATATTTCCGCAACTATAAACACCTGGAAGGAAAAATACAACAACAATGAAGAGGTGAATCTTTGTTGGACCCTCACCCCCGGCATGATCATTTGGGCAATTTGGAAGGAACAGAACCGACGCATCTTCAGGAACCAAAGTTGGACGGTTGGAAAGATCAAGGAAACAATAATAGCCATGACAAGGGAAATGGTATAGAGCCACAACCTCCGAATAAGAGGAGCGCAACTAACTGAACGATATCTCAAAATTCTAGAGGCTTTCCAAGTGAAAGGAAGACACAACCCCAATCAAGTGAGACGGGTGCCACAACTAAGTTTAGGTGAGCACAACTGGAAACCGCCACCAGAGGGCTCCCTCAAGCCAAATTTCGATGGGGCGTCGAAGGGTAACCCAGGACGGACCGGTATGAGGGGAGTAATTAGGGACAATCAAGGAAGAATTATTCGAATGTACATAGGAAGTTTGGGGAACTCAACAAACAACGCTGTGGAATTTGGAGCACTAGAGACAGGCCTGGAGATACTACACAGGGAAGGAATGGAAAACGTAATAGTGGAAGGCGACTCCATGCTAGTCATCAACACAGTAAGGAAACTCCAAAATGACACCAAAGTGGGAAAAATATAGAGGCACTGGCTCTTGGCGTACTATCTGCAGAAGATTCAAGAGCATTTGCAGACATGGATCACAATGGAGTTGCATTGGGTCTGTAGGTCAAAAAATGACTCGCGGATAGAATTGCTAACAAAGGGGTCGACAAGGAAGGATCAGAATTGGATGCCACATGGATTAACATCCCAAGTGGCCAGTTTTGGACAGACTGTACCTAACTAGCGGTAAAGGACTATGACGGAAGCTGAAGTACAGACGACTGCATCGAGGCTAGAGACACAAAAATAAACGAAGGGCAAGTAGGATCCAGGACAAATCTGTTAGGCCACCTTTTACACACGAGTTACAATGCAGATCACAGTCACACCACAAGAAGGGGTACGATACCAAGGTCTTATCAATAGAAGGTAGTACAGGGGTTGGCCATGGAAGAATGGAAAGGGTAAGCCGCAGCTGGCAAAGGACAAAGACCAAAGGGATAGCCTGAGAGCAGATATGGGTACACCTCATCCACGCACAGGTCCTGAGGGAGGAAATGATTGGAGAATAACATACAAGACAAAAGATTGGTGTTGGAATGACGAAAGAGCTCCCAAACTCATACACTCAAAAACAAAGATAAAGGACCGAAAGATATGCCTTTACGGGAGACAAATGATTAGCTAGAGAAGATCACTTCCAGGGAAACTCTATAAAAGAAGAAGCATCAGGGATAGCAACAAACCAACTAGCAACAATTCCAAAGACCAGGAAGGGGAGAGTAGTAGCAGAGACAAAAATCACGACATAAGCCACGATTTTCAATCAAAGATGGTAAGAACGAAGAACACCCAGAGCAAGAGGGGGCCCTAGGGGGAGGAACTCCTAATAAGCGCCCAAAAGATCACTAGGATGGAACAGGTGTCCAGAGAGCCCAAAGGCACCTTCCTCAAGCAGGTAGATACAAAGTGTAAAGCAATCATCGACAGATGGGAGAGGGAAGTCAACACCAAGCGCCAGGGCAAAGCCTGGGTGGAACTCATCCAAGAAGCATACGGGATAAGGGACCTAGGGGCCACACAGCCCAGGAAAATCCTTTACCACAAAACAATGGAGGAAGCTTGGCGTACAAAAATGCTAATATGCAAGTTGAGAGAAGAAAAGAACGAGACCAGCAGGGTGGAAAACCGAGGCCACAGGAAGGAAATCATAGAAATTCTGAGTCGCCTCAGTGACTTGGAGGCCAATGCAAGAAGCATAGCAGAGGACCAGAGGAACCAAGGCGAAAAAATGGACCGACTGGCTGGTCAATTCCAACTCTACCTTCTCTAAGTCCATCACATGGACATCACGCCAGCAGACCGACACAGAACAACAACGATCATCAGAAGGATGTGCACGGTGGACCAGAAAAAGGAAAACGAGGTAAGGAAGGAAGGAGATGAAATCCACCCAATCTGCTTGGACTAGCGCAACATCAACTCAAGTTCTTTTTGTTTGTCAGTATAGGAAAAACTCAAGTTATATGCTCTCGCTTTTATGTATTTCTGAAGGTATAGTTTTTTTCTTTTTCAAACGAACTTATGGAGACTGGGTCAGTTTCCTCGAGTGGCGGCCCAGCCATCCCTTTGCTTATGTACATAGCGCAGCTTGGGGACCCTTGATCTGGTTTCCTTTTGGCAAATCAGGGGACACCCCTCAGCCTTTTTTTGTACAATATTTTACTCAATAATATAGAATCTCAACTCACTTACAAAAACAAATTATATATAAAATGAAATAAAATTATATATATATATTATGTTGCACGAGTTTTTGAAGCATGGGAAAGTTGGGAACGTGGATAGGGGTGTCCTAAACTAGTAGAAGTTTTAATATATATTAAAAAAATATAAAAAATATTTTAGATTACAATGATACTTTAGATTACAATGTATAGAGATATTGATACATTTTAAATCTTATTTCAATAAAATTGAAGGTCAATGAGGACAATGTTTTTCCTATTGCAACAACTACAATATTAAAATTACTATTTTAATTTGATTTGTGCTAATAATTATATGTATATATTTAACACTATAAACTTTAATATCCATAAATATTCCATTAGAAAATTAAAAACAAAATTGAAAATACATATATACAATTTTAACATCTTTTTAAAATTAAACTTTACATATATAAATTTTAAACATTTTTGTAAATTTGAAGCATTATTCTTTTTTTATTGGAAAAAACAAAATAGTACTACTCTTCTAATATGAAAATACAATAAAAGTCAATGAGATGGTTGGTTGATATCAACTAAGTAGTGGAGAAAATGTTTATCGTGGATAGGGTATTGATTTATTAGACTTTCATGTTTAGTTTGGGCTACTTGCCTTAAACTTTTTTCATATCCACAACTATAAAGTGAGTATTATTAAGTTTTTTTACTTCACTAATTTTTGAAATAATATTTGTCTTTAGTTTAGTCTTAGTTTTAAAATGATATTTTGAATAAATATAATGAAAATATTTGTAAGAAATTATGTATTTGTAATAATGGAATAAATATATTTACATTTTAATTTAAAGCTCTTCTTTTAGGAAAGTGGTTCCCAAGCTTCCATTTCTTTGATTTTGAAGCTCCCAAAAAGTTCCCAAGTTCCCAAAAGAGTTTCCAACCAATTGGAGACGTTCCCAACCAATTTCCAAGCTCTTCGAACTTCGAGAACTAATTTCAGAAATGTTGGAAATGCCTGGAACGGTGTACAACTATGTATATAAACAAACAAATATTACAAGAATGAAAGATCGTCAAAAAGCATGCATTCCTCACAATCCTTATATAAAGTTTTATTAGTTTCATTACATCTAATAATTTAACCATATATATATATATATATATATATATATATATAATTAACATATATATATATATATATATGACATAGATGCAACATATTTATAAAAAACCTAACATTTATATCTAAATACAAGTCATATGTTTGGACCTGCAAGTCAAGAAATAATAGATTATTTTTAATCAATATACAAATGCTACACAATTGCAACATATATGATTGTTAATCTATATACAAGTGCTACACAACTGCGATATAGATGATATGCTAAAGGGAATCTATTGAAATCTATAGTATTGAACCTGTAATGCTTTAATGGAAGAAGCTCCATATGAATGTTTTAATTCATCCCTGAACAAAATAATTGTTCCTATTGCAACCATCCATGATATATACATGCACATGACTGTTGTTCGCCCCCATCTTCCACTCAAACCACCTCCCAAGATAAATGGATAGTTCCACTTAATCTTCAACTTAAAAGGACAAGCACCTTAAGTGATACTTCGTGAAGAAAAAGTCTGTTGCAGTAAATTTTATAATGGATGAAATTTGAAATCCAACCCGCTATTTAGAGTTATTTCATTGCTGTCACATGTACCAACCACTATGCTTGACGACAATTAATAAGTTATTGTAGTGAATTTTTAATCTTATTAAGTAAAAGTGAATTAGTAAACAAGTAATAGAAAAGTAATAGTAATGATAAAAATAAGTATTTAGCTTCATCTTTTTCTATCTTTCATATATTTTTGGAGAGACTATTTGACACATTATGTACTTTCCCTAGTGATTCATGTAGTTTCTCTTAGATTTTTTTTTGCACTTTTCTCTCTGCTTGGTTCACTTTTTCCTCAGTTGTTGTCTGAAGACTTTGGAGACAATTTGCTTATGCACATTAATACTTTTTTTTTAGTTTCTTAGCACTTCATCATGCACATATCCATGTTGTCATTGTTGGTGGTTGCATTGGTTCTTGATATTAGAAAGTATATTCTCCTTGCACCTTATTGAGAACTTGGTTGTTGGTCATGTGGCATAGGTTCTTGAAGGTAGCAAGTGTCTTCTCCTTGCACCTTATTAAGGATTTGGTTGCAACTTATGGATGGTTTTCTACATTGTTCATATTCGCAGTTTATCCTTGACATCATTGAAGTTTACATCTACCCTCGTCGGTTATTCACAATGTTTGAAGTTGTCATTAAGGGGGAATGTAATGGAATGCCATCTTCATCTCTAGATTATAGCCATTATGTAACATTTGTTTAGTGATCAGATTTACCATTGTATGACATATCATCATGAGGCATTTGTACACACAATGAGGAATCATTAGACTGGTGAGATCTCATATTTGGCATGTAACACTACTCCAACTGTGATTCTATCCCTTTAGTCATAATTATGGGGCAATGCTAAAATTTGTTAATGATTTTCTAGTGGTCTTAGATTACATGGCTATGACATTTGTAATGTTATTCTTCAATAACTCTTTATATTGTAAAAGGGTTTATCCCACATGCATCATGTTAATTGTTCTCCTTTCACTTTTTCATATATAAATGAAGTGAATGATGCCCTTTAGAAGAGAAAGAGTGTGAGGGAAAGAGTGTGAGAGAGTAAGTGGTTTATGGTATTTATATTTACCCTAGACCTTATCATCCATATGGTAAAGTGTTCTCTTGCCTTCCATATGGTTAAGTGTTCTCTTGCCTTCCCGAGGAATAGATGACCAACTTCCATGGATGTTTTCCTCACATTGGGGTTTTACCATGTTAATACTTCTCGGATGTTTTCCCCACATTGGGGTTTTACCATGTTAATACTTCTCTCTCTCTGTATCATCTCTCTTGGTTCATTCTTTCTTTGATTAACTATTCATTGATGCATGCATAGGAGATTAGAACCTCAAACACCGAGGAAACAAATATGAAATGAGGCTTCTGGAAATCACCTAGTATTACTTGACTTGAAATCACCCAACAAATCTCTTCAGACAATAAAAATAAATGCACAAAGGAATAGAGGAGGCAAAAGAAAAATAGAGGAGTAGGAGATAAACAATAAGAAACAATCGTAATATAACTTATTATATATATTCAATTTGTCTTGTTTCTGTACAACATATAGACAGTAAATATTTCCATATAAAAAGGCGACTGAGGCATCTAGAGCCTTCAATATATATATATATATATATCCAACAAGACATATATTTCAAGATCAAGCTAGAAATTTCTATGGGTTTAATTTCCTAACTACCACCTTGTCTTTGATAGGAAATTGGCAACCATTTATTCTTCATAGATAGAGAATTCAGACTGCCTCCACCCATTTCTAGAGACTGGATTTTTCTTCACAATTAACATTCTCCCACTTGAAGAAAAATGAAGGCTCCTAGATAATAAACTTATGTTGTAGATGAACTCTTTCTTGTTGATTATTTCCCAAGCCTACTCATCAAGTCACCCCCAATCTTGATAAGCTTCGACGCAGTTCTTGATTGTCTCTAGGAAGAATTTTAGTAAGCATATCAACAAGATTATCATCTATATGTATCTTTTCCAAGTTAAAATTCCATTCCTCCAATACTTGTCGAATCCAATGGTACCTAAGGTCAATGCTTGGACTTTGAATGATGTGCTAGATTATTTGCTAAATGAATGGTGCTCTGACTATCACAATACAACCCATATTTTTCTTGTTTTATTCCAATCTCTCCTAGGAATCACTGAATCCAAAACATGTATTTGCAAGCTTCATTGAAACTATGTATTTTGCCTCTGTTGTGGACAGGGATACTACTTTTTGAAGTCTAGACACCAAATATATTGTTTCACCTGCAAAAGTATATAGATAAACAGTGGTGAACTTTATAGTGTCCATATATCTAGCCATATTTACATATGTATAACCTTCAATACCAACATCATTATTGCCAAAACATAAACAATAATGAATAGTACACTTGAGATACCTAAAAAAACACTTTACTGCTTACTAATGTTGTTTTCTTGGATTTGCAAGGAACCTTTTCACTACTCCCACTGAATGTGCAATATATGGTTGAGTACATACCATGGAATTCATTAAGCTGCAAACTGCTGAAGCATAAGGAATTTTACTCATTTTCTCCTTCTCCTTGTCATGACAAGGGCACAAATCGAGACTCAGTTTGAAGCGGGATGCAAGAGGTGCATGTTGGTTGTGGAGCCTGATTATGTTCCTGATTCAGAGGTTTGTTTCATATGTTCTTAGACCCCATTCCCTAATGGGGGGTGTGGGGGGGATATCCCCCCCAAAATTGTCGTCA
>SNQJ01S0144867.1:0-24193 GCA_010110895.2 Picea sitchensis
TAGAAGGGTTGAAATATGAAGACTGTGCAGAGGATTTTCCAATCCTTGAGGCAGACGCTCTGAGCAACTCTTTTGAATAGATTGTTGAAGATTTATTAGATGAGTTGGCATCTACCCCCGATTAGCTTGCTGTCTCAGATCAAAGAAATAAAGAGGTATTTGTGGAAGAGGATTTCTCTCTTTTCCTTCACGAGATTTCCCACGATGTGTTTACATTCGAGGTCGAAACGGAGGAGCGGAGGATAGTTCCATTTATGCAAGTTGGAGAAGCTTTGTCTCCCCCCGACTTCGATGATTATCTGGAAGAGGAGAAGCAGAGCCCGACATCACCTTTTTCTTGTCAGAGCATCCAGACCACTTATGACAGTTACGAATCAGAGTCTGAGCTCGATATGCTAGATTTCCAAGAGCAGGTCGCAGAGCCTTATCCCTTGCTCGCAAATGAAAGACAATGCGAGGAAGTCAGCCCCCCTGAGCAGCAAATTGAAAAGCAAAGCTTTCACACAGGTCCTATCTATGATGATTACGACTCTGGCCCTTGGGAGAGCCAAGAAGAGGCACCAGAGGAACCAGAGGAGCAGTCGAAGATGCAGTTTACAGACTACACTGAGCCAGTCAGTGAGCAGCCACCACCTGAGATCAGCGAGCCTACTTCAGTTATTCGCCCGCCTGTGGTTATCAGAGACATTCGGCCGCGTGTGAACAACTGTGTAGCAGAAGAGGCTGTATTTTGCCAATTCCTTGGAAATGGCCACTCATTCGATGACCCTGTCAGCAAATACATGGAGTGGCATTTATCCTATGCCTTGGAGCCGCCCTATTTCATCTCAACTCCAGCCTGTAAGGAGGAGTTGATGAGTGTAACCGTTCTGCTGTCACGGCTACACCATCTGCTGATGATCATTGACAGAATGAAGGAGCTTCTATCCAGGAAGCTGCTTGAATGGCTATGGTAGAAGTTCTCTTTCACCTAGCCCATGTAAAATATTTTATTAGTTTAGGATTGTATATAAATAAGCTCCTTTGAGCATGTAGATTTATTTTGTTACTTTTATTTTTCGGCCTGTATTTTCAGCAACGAGATGTTTTCAACATGACTCCATAGCCCAACAACAAGGCACTGAAGCTGCGGAATGAGTTCTTAGAGCATCGCAGGGACGACTCTATCCCCCATGGAGCCTAATGTTAGCGATATTTCTTGTCTCGGGACAACAAATAGAAACAAGACAACGAAAGTCCTGAATCCCCGAGAGTTAATAGGGACCGTCCATCTGGAAAGGACGCGTGGCAGGAGATCAACATTATCGGGGAGGGTCCCGACAGGGAAGCATCCATTGGAGTTGAAGCCATCGGGATATCGGGGATCCCGGGGACGAGTGATTCGTGCACTTCAAAATTGCGATCCGCGAAACCCCGATCGGTGGGGAACAACTGTCAGTAATGGTGGGACCGAGAGGAGCACCATAGTGCGGGAGCCTGTTGTCAACTGGGCGGAGGTCAATCTCATCGAAAAATCGGGGTTCTTGGAGGCGAGGGAACCGTTGCACCAAACACTGCGATATCGCGATACGCGATATCCCAACACCAAGAGTGTGGGGCCACAGAAGAGTCGGCGAGGAGGACAGGTGGCATCTCACATCGGCTATCGGGATATCAGAGATCCCGAAAGCAAGGAGTTTGTGCATCTCGAACTCGCGAACCCCGTAGCCCCGATGAATAAGGTTGTGGTCATGGGAGTAGGTTATATGAGCGGGAGCTGAGCCGGAAGGGCCAGCCCGTGAAGGAGCGCATCGGGGATCGGAGGATTGGGAGTTCCGGGTACATGTGCACCTTGGCACCACAAACCCCAAAACCCCGATGAGAGTTGTTGTTGTGGTCACATAGGGCCATAGTATAGCCAGGAGGGCTAACCCATACACGGGTGCATCGGTAATTCGGGGATCGAGAGTTTAAAGGGTCAAGAACTCTTGACAACGAGGAACACGAAACCCCGAAACCCGATACAGAGTCGGGGAAAAGTCACGGTGAAGTACAGGAGACCGTGAGGAAAGAGAGGAAGCACTACATTCTCTGGGCATTGATTCGACGTGAAATCCTAGTAGCTGCCAGGGATGAATGCAGAGAAGAGAGGGAGGTTGAGGCCTCTCCTCAGTCATTTATTGAAGAGTATGGAGGTCCCGACCAAAAATATACCCGGGAGGGTCCCCTGTACCAGTTCTCTTCAGGAAAGCCACGCCGAGTCTTCAATTCGCCAGAAGAACCTGCACACGCCAAGTCAACATTCAAAAGGATCAGCTACCCCCTGGCGCGAGCCATGCTGAATTAAGGAGGCATATGACAGAGGAGCAGAGGATAGATTTGATTGAGGCAGACTGACAGCCCATCCTGATAGAGAAGCTCCTCAGCGTCAAGCATTGAATTCATGATATGATCACGCCTTCAGCGCCTGAGTCAGCTCCAAGTATATGTAGGCATTTTTTCCATTTTGTAATGATCGACGGTTGAGCAGAGCTCCCTATTGTAATGTTTTGGCAGCTATCCTAGCTTTCAGTTTATGCATCTGTACATGAGATTTCTTGTTTTATGACAGACAGTTCTTCTTACTCCGTCTAATTTTCATCTCATGCTTAGAGAGTTCGTGATTGAATGATTCGCGCGAATTATTGCAGTTATGTTATGATATCAGATTTATTGTTGCATTACTGCATTCTTTGGTTTTTTGTGTTTGAATGTAAGCCGATCTTGTGTTTAAATGCCTTCCTCTACAGTCTGTTAGAAACCTGTTGTTTATAACAGACCTCCTCTTCTCTCTTGTATAAGTCTTCCACCTGTTCACCCTTTACTACAACTCACTTTTTGAAGTTTACGCAAGACCTCACTTGCTCATGCATACCTGGCCTGGTTTCAGAGTTCGAACGCTATTGTTTTGAGTTTCCCGCCATTCGATCACCCATCTATGAACAACCGTGACATAAAACTGATGGGCGTCGGGCTCTGCTCCTGATAGAAATCCAGGAGTGACTTCCGTCGCCAACACGATAAAGAGTTGAATTTGATCATGGGAGAAACCATCTAGTCAATAATCAATTGAGGTAATCACTGCAAAATACAAGGTATCCTTCGAATGATGAAAACATATACCAAGGTATCGGTACAATCCTACATGGTGTGAATGTATGTGTCTAAGTTGGTCACCAAAAGGAATCATTCATTAAAGGATCAATGTTGGGAAACCATTGTTGAATTTGAGGTAAACCACCATAATGTAAATGGAAACCAAGGTATTTATCTTTTAGATTAAAACCCTAGAAAAAATAGTGTCATGGCCGATAGGGGAATACATGTTATAAAAGGGAATTAAGGGGTCCTTTTAACCAGTATGAGGTATAAAGAGCACTGATATAGGATGAAAAATTAGACTCGAATGAAAGTAATGGCCAAACATGTGAGTTGACATGAGACTTCCCTTAACATGGAGCCAAGAAAAACATTGATTTGGGTAGCAACCATAAGCTTAGGACCAAGGAAGGCAGACTCATATGATGTCGGCATGGGGACAAAAGGGAGTATAAGTTGTGATGGGCTAGTAATGGGAAATCATTTTTGTCAAGTTGATGGGAAGGAAAAACTCAATGACCATGGTAGCTAGGCGGAAGGACATAAATGGGTGGCTTTGAGTCAAATATAGAAGAATAGCTCAATATAGTATGTATAGTAAAATGGCTCGATGCATATTGCTCTAGTCAAGGGTTATAATGGACACATCCCATACTTATGGGGACTTTGGTGTAAAATCCTAAGAAAAACAAAAGTAAGTTGGAATCAATAGAAACCAGGAGATACATCAGAACCCAAAGAGTATAAAGAGTATAATGGGAACTCAAAATGGCAGCTAGCAAAGATAGTAGAAATAGACAAGTGGGTCAACTAACAAAGACACTGAAGTGGTCTCAAATGGGGGCTAAATAAATATTTTCTAAACATAATATTTTATCTCCCCCCACCCCCAACCTTTTATATATATATATTATGAAATAATCAAAAGAGTTGTCTAGTGTCAAATGACAAGCAAATCAAGTCATAAACACACATGTGAACATAATTATGACAAAAATAATAGTATGTGGGAAATACTTGATTGGCACCACAATGTGGGCCTCCCCTCAAACGAAAATGGTTGGCATGCATTTGGAACTTTAAAAATGGGAAACAATAAACAATGGTGAAAAATGAACCATAACAAATAGCCAGCATGAATCAACAAGGAAACTCAAAGGCAATAACAAGTTGCAAAGCATAGTAGCAAGAAAATATGAGTAGGTAAGAGCCTTAATGGGGGTGCCCCTACTTGTAACAACATTCACCTTGGGTTCTATTATAACACAGCCTTGCACCTTAGTGCAAAGCCTTCACAAGGTACAAATATGAGTGGAGCATTAGAAGTGTTACCACTGTCACCTAGGCAACAACTTCCCTCATTTTAGTGAAGGACAAATCAAACACGAGGGAGATTTCCTTGATAACCTCAAGGAATCCTAAGGAAAGACACAATCAAGTATAAGGTCTCTTGTGTAGCTACCCAATACACCACCAGTGAAATATATCAAGCAAGGTGAGGATAAGGTGGTTGTTCAAGGTAATTTCCAGATTTGGTTTGTTATGTCTTTAGGGTTATCTAAAGGATTTATCAAGTTATTATTCAATGTAAAATGATCCCCAAACAAATCAAGTCTCGAAATTACAGATGGCTATTGTAAAAAATACATAAAACGTAGGTAATTATAGTAGCAAACAAGTTACAACAACAATACAATGAGCCCGCAAAATGAGATATAAACCAATGGAAAATAGGGCTAAAATAATGAATAAACCTAGGGTTTGCACCATTTGAAAAATATGAAAATAACATACATAAAACAACCAATGAAAACAAGACATATAACCCTAATTATGAAGTAATATAAATCAACAAAGAAAATTTATGCAATAAAATGATTTTAGGTCAAAACATACAAGAAAACCCTAGTATTTTAGGTGAATAATATGCAAGAAAACCCTAAAATTTTAAGTAAAACATATGTATAAAAATCCTAGATGTCTATGGTTTTTTTATGGTTGAAAATTAAATTGTAAGCTCAACAAACCCTATATTTACCCTAAAACAAAGATAAAATTTGAATTTTAGAATTTATGATTGACAGATGGAAGAAGACCAATGCCTACTATTTTTTTTTTTTTGGGGGGGGGTGTATGGGGTCAACTAAGGAATCCCTTGAGACAATGGCAGTAGATCTAGGGTGATATATAGGGTTGTCTAGTACAAACCCTAGAAGATCCACCTAGTACCTTACAAGCTTCAAGATCATTCAAGGGAAGACACTTCACTAGTAATGATCTAGGTGGACATTGGTGGTCACCCACCTCTTCCACTGACTCAAAATGGTTCCCCATCTTGGAATTTTTTTCCATATACATTTTTTTAGGTCCTAAAATTCTTAGGCCATTTTGTACTTCTCATTTAGATCTTTTCAATGAGCTACTATGTGCCCCAAATGGAGGTTGTATGCAAAAGTTATGCTCTCGGGAAGTTGACATTTCAACTAGCCACCTCAGGGCCCACAATCCTTTTGGAACTTCATCTCCTAGGGTTAGGGTTTTGGATATTTAGGGTTTCCATTAAGGTTTAGTACTTTATGTTAAAAGACCATTTTTATCCTTTTGTAATGTCTTTTTGCTAATGAGCGTAGTCGACACCTCTCTCTTCATAGATAAGCTACTACCATTCTAGCTAGCTTGTATTGCTTTGCATTTTACAGTCTTTTCCTATTGCATTCATTAATAGAACTTGGGTTTCAATGTATTATTGTTCTCTCTGTAACATTTTTTTGTGTATGTTTCCATTCATATTCCTATATTTCATTTCATTCTCTATACAACCAAGATTAAGTCATTAAGGAAGACATTCTCATTCTCATTTTATTCTTCTTCCTAGCTTTGAAGAAGAAAACATTAATTATATAATAACCCATTGAGGAAGACATTGATGCTCCTGTTGAAGTCTCAGGGGAAGACAATACCTATGATGAGTTGAAAGGTCAACTTGTTGCAACAATTGACACCCCAAACAACTCAAGATAGTCTCTTCATCACGCGTGCTCATCTCTCCCATGACTTCTCCACTACATGTATCCTCGACAATGGCTCCCAAGAGAACTTAATTTCCAAATCAATAGTTGATAAGTTGCACTCACTAGTGGACCCTCATCCTCATCCTTATGGACTTGGATGGAAGGATCATGGACCCTCTTCCAACATCACACATACATGTATTGTCTTGTTTTCTTTTGGTCCTAAATTTGTGGACAAATTCACTTGTGATGTGACTAATATGGATTGATGTTGCATGTTGTTGGGACAAACTTATCAATATTCTAGAAGGCTCACTATGATGCATTCAAAAATACTTATATGCTACATAAAGATAATTCCAAATATCTTATTCACAATACAATGGAATTACCTCAACAATATGTTCTTCAAAATCATTCTTTAACTTTCATCCATTATCCCTATCCACATCCAACTTTACAACATCTGGTTTCTCCAACAAAGGACACTTCTTCATAACCTCCCTCGGCATTTTCTTTGCTCACTCATAAGCCATAGTTGCCACAAGGCACCATCTCGTAAGGAAATTCTTCAACCTCCAAAGTATCTCACATGTTACAACACTCTTTCCTTCCTTGGAAGTTACAATATGGTATCCTCTTTTCTTTGGTCTGTCGCTTGGTTCTTCATCAATCACCGAAATCTTCCTTTCAAATTTTCGATGTCTTTCATTCCAATCGGTTGAACATGCATGATATTATCAACACATATCATAAGGCAAGATGGGACATCGAGAACCTGACCAATCCTTTAACAACTATTATTTTAGTCAGTCAACATCTGCATCATGTTTGTTCAACATCAACTATACCAACATTGTTTCCCCTATCTTTTGGAAGCATTTTCAGGCTAATGCTTCTTCGGTTGGGAGGAATTATGGGGATCTTAATAGTTAGGCATTGTTTGGTACTTAAGCATTATGAACCTTCTTGTTATTGTGTGAGAATTATTGCTACTATTGTCGAGATCTCTTAGTTTCTGAGACTCATGGAGTAGTTGAGAGAATCTCTCCAACTATCTCTATTATTATGTTCAGTTTCTAGTTTCTAGGAGCTTATCTCCATGGTGGTTGAAGATGTATCTCTATTATTATGTTCAGCTTCTAATAATTAGGAGTCTGTCTTCATATTGGTTGAAGTCATTTTTCTAGATTTATAACTAGTACATAAGCTTGGTTTTTTATTAATTGAATAGAATTAGATATTTGTATTTCACACCTCTAGTATTGAACTATTCTTAAGTGGGATTTTCCCACATCAACGTCGCTTTTATCTTCAATAAATTGAAATGTCATTGTACCTTTTTCAATCCTCTATGTGTTATTGAAGGATTGAAAACAATCTAGAAACATTGTTGGAACATGCATAAAACAATAGAAGTGGGAATAGAGAATCCAAGAGAAGTAGTGGTGTCAACAGACATTGTTAGCGCTTAATCACAATGAGAAAACATCCATGAATAGATGATGATAGATCGATCCAAGAGACCCCCTATATATAGGTTTGGGTAGGTGACCAAAACCCTAATGTATGGAACCACATACCCCAAAATTGTCTATAAAATGTGGATATAAAATAATCAAAGTGGACAATGTCAAATCCATGATCTGGTCATTTCCATTCCTCGATTGAGTCCCTTAACGGTCAACTCCCTCTTCATGGTTGACTATGAATTTTGACAAGGTGAGGTTATACCCAGAACCATAGGTTCCAACACCCCCCTTAAACTCAAATTGGAGGATAAATCAAATTACCTAACATCACACCCCCCTTAATTTGATAGGAACAACAAATGTTGATAGCCAAAGAAAAAAATATACCTAGGTATAGTAAAAAATGTTGCCACTTCCAAATAACAATCTACAAATAGCCATCATATTGAAAAATCCACGGTACAGTAACACTTCCCAAATGAAAGTCTAAAAAACTATCACCAATAAGATCCTTCACCCAATTTACTCTGAAATCAATGAAACAATAATTGCAACATGTTGATAAACAAGAACATATGCAAATAAGATCAAATCAAAAACAAAGTTTCCAAATTGTTTTCAAAGCAATCTCAATTGATTAGTGAACTAGACAAATAAGACAATAGAGTCCCAATCGATGACTCAACTAGAAAATAATGCAATAATAATAATAATTCTATGCCCATCAAATAAGGCTCTATCAAAGGAATCATCAAATAGGTACCCTCTATGACACACTATGGTGCTCAATATGCATATCCCAACAATCCACAAATAAATCAATCAAATGATAAGTTGCAATATATTAAACAACTAAACATATCAAGTTGGGTTTACTCATAAAAATATCGATAGCATAAACCAATAACCCCCCCCTCCCCAAATAAACACGATTGAGGAAGCAATATAACCATCAAATACAAATAGAAACAACATCTCTAGTCGAAATTCAATCGAGTAAATGACATGACCATTCATCAATCCAACCACAATCCAACTTGTTAGTCGACATTGGTCCAAAATTTTGTGTCTCGTGCCTCTTTTGCAGAGCCTTGTAAAAATAATTTCCACCATTCCATGAATGTTGATTCTTGGACACACTCCTCCTATCCTTATGATGAATATGTCAATATGGAAAAGAATTATGTTCCTACTAAGAAAAAGGTGCAACTTCAACTTCTTGCTCAACTACAGATTCAGGACAACCATGCACATAAAAAGCAATGTCATCTACAACATCAGTTTTAAATTATTGCATATTATTATTAACTAAATTTTCAAGTTGACTCATCAGAACCATCAACAATTGGTTTATCTTCCATCAATGCAGTCAAATAATATCCACCTACAAAAAATAAACAATAGTTGATGTAGAGCCACTCTTAAGTCGATGAAACCCCATCATATCCAAGACCTATTATAGGTGGTCCCAACTCAAGAATAATTGGAACAATGATTCCCTATCCACTCTTCCCAAGTCCATTGTCGGTATACCCCATCTTACTCAATAGTTGAGACCAAATACTAATAGTACACTTCTCAAATCGAGGAGAAATCTCAACAATAGTAGCTGACAAGGAATGAGGAGGAGCCACACCATCAACATCATCCTTCTTATAATCGAGGCTAACAACAACATAATCAAAAGTATCAGTAGAAGAAGTACTCTAAGGCGCACCATTGGGATTTTCAATGTTAGAATCCTTCACAATAATCTGCAGTAACAACATTCTCAAGACCATGTTTGCAATCCTACAAATCCTGAATAGTCTCATCTTTCTCAGTCATCTGCAATAATAAAACATCATAATATTTATTTAAATTTTTATATTCATAAAATAATTGGAGCAACTTGCTTATGAATCTCATCAATAGAAGACTGCAAGAAAGTAGCTTAATTCTCTAGTTGGGTATTGGTTTGCTCCATCCCATTAATCCTCTCCTTTAACACATCAATATCTGTATTAGTGAGGTTCTTTACTTCCTCCTTCAAATCATCAAGTAGGTCTATCTTATTCCCAAATTCTTCAATTAGGTTATGAAAGACATGTTCCATTGTTCTTTCGAAGACAACAATATGAATATTACCTTCATCAAATTTGTAGGTCTTCATTAAACTATTGCAACCATTGGATGGTCTTATCTTTCCCATGAATTTCATGATGAAGCCAAGAAGCCGATTTAATCAATTAAACAATGGTTTCTTCCTTAGAGATAAGCTTTATCCTTCTCTCCTTCTCTGGATGAAGTCAAATTCAAGAAAGTCAACTAACCTCTATTCTATTGGTCTATCTTTAAAAATAGACTCTAAAACTCATTACACTATCAAATAATAAATATATTACCCTATGAGATAGATCCTTAGCATTTTCTTTAATAACAATAAGAAATACACAACACAATAGCCTGCCTCAAGGCTTATAAAACCAAACAATAACAATATATCATTTAAGGCAAGAATTTATACCATTAATGCTCAATCCAAATACCACAACAATGTTTCTGACCAAAAGACAACCAAGGATATGAACCTTGATCTACAATAGTGGTATTAATGGTCTAGAATTCAATAGCTTGATCAAATGATACAAGACTAACAAAAGAAGCAATATACCTCGATTTGATTTGATTCACTTGAGAGGCCAACCACTCATGCTAGTCAAACAATACTAACAATAGCTATTAAAACACAATATTTTGAAATCTCTTAACAAACCATGTACTCTATTTACAAGAAATCGATTATTCCTCCAACCATAGTATGAGTTGCAGTTGGCTCGATTCCTTTGAGGCACACTTAGTAATGCTTTTAGTTGAATAACACAATCGACGTGCGACCCAACCAATGTGTGGGCATAGTTTCCACAAAGAATTAAAATAAAAAGGTGAAGACAATAGTCTATCCCCGAAATAATTCTTACTAATCTAAATCTAATCTAATTAAAATAAATGTGAATTGTCTAATCTAACTATTTATAACCTATCATGTGCCGGAGCATTTCTATCAAATAGATAGAGTGTGAAATAATATTGTTAATTGCATAATTTATTCGTGTCAACCAATAATATGTTAGAACAATAAGGCTACAGATTAAATCACAAATAGTTGCATATTGAACCCATAACATTACCACTATATCCATTAGTACCCACAAATGTCAAACAACTCAAACAATATGCACATACATAGTTCATATGAGATATTGTTCAAGAAACTATAAAATTTAATTTCACATGTAGATTGGTCCCATATGCAAATGAACACCATCCATGGTCGCTAAAATTTGCCTTCTGCTCTTCATTCATGAGATAATCGTATCACCATCAAAGGATGGGTAAAAGTCTTTTCTTTCGTTCAATGGCCTTGCTTTTACAAAACAAGACCTTTCACATTCTTTAACTTCCAACAATTAAATATCTTCGACTCATTTATTTTGTCTTATCATACAATTTGAATTTCCCCTACATCTTCATTAATGAATATATGAACATTTGGAACATAATTTAAGAAGACTTTTCAATCATCAGATTCTAGTGTAGGAAGTCCATGAGTCACAGTTATTGGAAATGTATTTGACCCTATTTATATATATATGATCTTCGTTCCATGAATTTTTTTGGTCATTTTCTGTGGTCAATTCGACGAAAAGGATTCTACCAACATATTCCTTGCTCCAACTTTCCAAAAATCCCTTTTGCACCTAATTTGGTCCTTTGGAACTCGAGATATGGACTGTTGAACAATTCACAGTCTATCTCCAATCAAATCTGTGTCTCCTTTTTTCCTGAATTTTTCTGGCATTTCTGTAGATGATCCAACTCAAAATTTTCTTCTAACTCATTCTTCTCCCCGTTATCTTTCCAATGAGCCCTCTCTTGACGTATTTGGCCTCCTAAAATATGAGTTATGGTTGTCTGAAGTTAATGCTCATCCTTTCTTGATCTAATTGTGGGTTAATCTCGACCATTGATTTTGTAGTCCTAAATAATTATGATCCAGGTGGATATCGGTGGAATGGTGGCGGCTTATCTCTGAGAAGAGATGTGACAGTTGCGCTCATTCAAAATAAGATGATCACAATGAGGCTCTGAAGGCCTTTTCACAATAAACATGAATCTCAAAAACCCTAGACATCCAAAAACCTAACCCTAGGAGATGAAGCGCCAAAAGTCATGTGGGCCCCGTTTGGGTAAGTTAGTACATCAACTTCTTGGGGTCGTAACTTTTGCATACGATCTCTGTTTTAGGCGCACAATAGCTCGTTCGAAAGGTATCGTCGAGGAGATTCATTTAGGGGGATCAATCAAAGCCTTTGGATATCTTTGAGAACCTCGATCCCAAAAAACCTTCATTTAGGCCCTCAAAATGGCCATGGAAGTTAATAACTGCTAAAAATAGTAAATTACCAAAACTGCCAAAAAATTATTTTGAGCCAGTTGGAAAAGGTGGGTGGCCATCGATCTCCACCTGGATCAATCCTCCCTCTTTAGGAATCAATGGTCTCCATTGCGTTTAGTTCCCCATTAGATGAGGAAATTTCTATTGAATTTGGCCCCTGGTGAGCCACTTGCCTTGGTGCAGGAATTGCCCTGCTTTGACGACTCGATAAAGATGGATCCTTTGTTGTCGAGTGCCCTTGATCTGTGTGTCCACAATCTAATCACTTGATGCATGTTGTATGCAGTCGGGGTTGAGCTCTGTTGGTGTCACTTGTTCTGCTACTTCTGAGGTGTCCTATAATGGTGGGAAATAAGGGTAAAGGAGATCCACGTTGAACATTGGGTGCAGGCCAAGGAAAGGAGGAATGTTGAGCTCAAAAGAATGGTGATGGTGTGTTAGCACTGGAAGTCACCCTCGGATTGCATAGAAGGTAAGCCCAGTACCCATCATATTTTTATGTCACAGGTTGGTTTTAAAGAGGTCAAATGGGCATAGGCTCATGGCAATATCGTTTTAAGTCATAAAACAGGTACCTGCATGTAAAAGCAGGTGAGGTCTTGATCAACTTCAGTGAGTAAGTTGAGCTTAAGTGTGAGCAGAGGGAATAGTTGGTGAGAGAGGTGAATGAGACTACTATGGGCATCAGGCCTTCCAGCAGATCGGAGAGGAAAAACTCAAACTCAAGACCAATCTTGAGATCAAGCTTCAGACACTGAAATATGGTGCAACCAATAGAGTCACAGCAACAAAATAATCAAACCTCCATTATCTTGCAACTGTAACAACTCAACTGGATCTTCCATGCCCGAGCCATTCAGTATAAGAAGGGAAAAGATAACACAAGAAACTGATTAAAACCGGTCGCGATGCCACTGTGATCAAACCCACATCACAACAACCTAACTACCCTCGATTGGATCATCCATGCTCGAGTGTTCTAACATAACTGTTACATAGAAATGGAAAGGAAGTTGACTTTCATTAAACAAGAAGTCTCAAAAACAAATACATAACCAGAAGAACTAGAGCTTCATCAAAACTTTACAGTGCGGGAGCCTAGCTCAACCATCGACCTCTTCAAAAATATAAAAATGACTCCTATATACTCAGAACAATTCACCACTAACAATAGAGGTGTGCTTGAGTATTTGCATTCAAGGATTTACGTCTGCATGTTCTCTGGAAGACTGTGCATGTAGCCTTCTGTCAGACGAGATCTTCTGATAGGCGCAATCGTGTTTCAGTAAGGACCCACAGAGACACAGACTTGCTGACAGTCCCTTATGGCTTTCCATTTATGGAGTGAGTTGAAGTTTCAACCACCACACCTTTTTTCATTTACTATTTCTTCTTGGGATCGCAACGAGGCTAAATTCCCAAGGGTTGTTGTGTGTTGTTGGCGGCTCTTTACTGCAGGTCCTATGAAACCCGTGACCTTCCTCTTTTGCACTTCTGAAATCTCAAGCCTTAGGCGTCAACTCCTTCTTCATCACCCCTTCACGCTTGTGACCTCAAGCTGCGACCTTGGGCCTATCTCAAATTTGCTTTGGGATTTCACGCTTTGTGAAACTGGCGCATCGCTCCCTGCAAAACCTCTGATTCGTGAAACCACAAATCTATCGATCTGGCACCATGTGCCCCTCTGGATTCGACGAACCAGATCCATTTCTCACATCGTGCTTCACAATGTTTGATTTTGCTTCCTTCCAAAACTCTCGAGAGTCACTTCCACGAATCATCGGATCGACTGCCACCTATTCCCTAAGATCCACGTTCCATATCTACTTCAGGCCTTCAACACTTCGGGAGTTCAGACCTTTGACGATTAAATTTAACATTATTTCAAACTCCCAATTCTCACGATAATTTTCTACCGTTGATCTCTCCCAATGAGATCTACGACCCAGATTTAATCTTTGCTCGACCTTGATCGCGAGCCTTTGTGTTAGGATATTTAGACGAAGTAGAAGGTTTATTGAAGGAGAAAGCAAAAGCAGAACGTGCATGTCCATGAGAAGAATAAGTAGAATCAATACTGATATTGTGTTGCTTCATCGTTGCTTCTAAAGCTTCCATCTTCTTGAAACATTTGAACTCATCATGACCATCTTTATCACAAAAGTTGCAATGTCAGTCAGTCTTCTTATTTTCATATTTTGCTCATTTGTCTCCATTAGGAGAAAAAGTTGTCTGAGTGGGTTTGGGACCCTTATATTGCTTGTTGTTGTGGCAAGGATGTTGCTTCTTGGGATTCTTCAGTTTATCGTTCTGATGGACAACTAAGGCTTTGTTGGAGGTACCTGCAGTGCTCGTCACTCCAAGTTGTACTATATTATCTTGCTCTCTAATCAAAGCATCAAAAAATTTCTTAAGACTGGGTTTTTGATAAGCTGCCCCTAGATCCTCTTGCATAGCATAAAAGGTAGATACAAACACAAAATATGCACTACCTAGCTTAGAAAGAATAAGATAGATGCAACGATCTTCGTATATCTTTATCTTACATTCTTCACATAAAGTTTTGAGTGTTTTAAACTTAGATAAATAGTCTTCAATGCAAGAAAAATCACTTGGACTTAAAGTTAGTACTTGATTTTCTAACTGTTGTGCTCAAATAATATTTTGATTACCAAACACAGATTCAATATTTTCCCAAGCTTCTTTGGGTTTATCAATTGATTGAAGGTGGAACCTTAAATCAGGAGAGATGGACATTCTGATTAATCCACGTGCTTCGTCATTCCTATTATCCCATTTGGATTTTTTATTTTTTTTAACAGAAACGGTTATGGAGCTTTATTTAGAATCTGGCAAAGAGGGTTGCCTAACCCTTACATTGCAAAATCAGAGCTACTACTCTGTATTCCATCTTCCAGCTAGAGAGCTTGTCCTTACATACAAAACCTGAATTCTAAATTCCGGTGAATCCCAAACATCTGAAAGCTTAAACTACTAAATAACGAAACATTTGTCTTATGTTGGGGCTCCTCAAGAACACTGTGGGCGATCGGCCAAAGCCCATCACAGAAAGTCTCCCTTACCCGAGTTTGGAGGCTGCCTCTGTTGTAGCCTCTGAAATCTTGCTTAATGCTTTAGTAAGCTCTTCAACTTGTTGCTCCAGTTTGCATAGACGTTTTCCCATGTCACCCATAAGGATGGCCGCGTCCTTCAGCCCCGTCTGAATTTCTTCTGATAGATCCTCCCTTGGATCCTGCAGTTCAAGATTGAGTGTTTCCCATTTTCTTTGGTTCGTGGACGCTCTGATGCTTTCCAGCTTTGCTTTAATCAATTCTATTCGCTCCTTCGGAGAGAGAGATGGCTTGGAGGCCGACTCCATCCTTTATTCTTCTAGGCTTCTTGATTCTTCCTTATGCTCAGCGATTCGCGCGTCTGTCTGCAGGGATAAGGGTTTGCAATGAGAGGGTTCCTTTTAAAATCTAATCCGCCTGTCCCGACTCGTGATCCCCCTCGGATTGAACCTGACTCCGAAACTCTGTTCTGGGATTTTGCCCGTCCCACAGAAGCTAGGTTGGATCTGGTGTCCTTCCGGACTGAAAGCTTTCCCAGGTGAAGAGACAAGTCGCAGTTGTCTATTATTTTAGGGAATTGTATGACGAGATGTTCCCCCATTGACATTCAGAAGGGATTTGCTTAGGAGAGTACCACGATTTGCCTCCTTGTCTGCCTAACCGTTCAGAGATCTCAGCACATGGTAAATTTTATATTATCCCATTTGGATTTCTTATCAACATTAGTGGTTGTTGTTTCCTTTCCCAAGGTAATTCGTTACAAGCCTTTACTTCTTAATAAATCCTCCATATGGGATTTCCATTGGAAGTAGTTGGTGCTGGTAAGTAAGAGATTACTTGTAGAATCCATATTAAATATGCAGATAATACAAATTTAAAAATTGAAATTGATTATCTGAATGGAAAGAGATCGAAAAGTTGTGCGGTTTAAAAAAAAACGGCACTGAAAACGGACTTCGGATGTAAGAGTTATGTCCTTTTAAAAAAAGACATAAACGGTAACCAAATGACCACGTGATAGTGTAAGTTGCTTTATGAAGTGACCCACTTAGGTTTTTTGCACTATTTCCTTGGCCTCCAAGTTTTGCAAACCAATGAAGGAATTTTTATTTCCCAGTCTAAGTATGTTTGTGACCTTCTCCGTCGCTTTCACATGGACGATTGTAAACCAACCGCTTCTCCCTTCTAGTCTGGAGTCAAGCTTACTGCCACCTGTACTTCTCCCAAAATTGATGCCACCTTGTACCGCCAGTTAGGGTGTAGCCTCTTATACTTGACTCATACCCATCTTGATCTTTCCTTTGTTGTTGGTCTTGTTGCCCGATATATGCAAACACCCCATGAAAGCCATTGGAAAGCAGCTAAAAGGATACTTCGCTATGTCCGTGGTACAGTTCAGTTCGGGATACATTACAGTTTAGGGGGGACTCCTTTATTGGTTGGTTTCACTAATTTAGATTGGGCCAACGACCCTAATGATTGGAAGTCTACTGCAAGTTATGTTTTCGGCCTTGATTAAGGACATGTCACTTGGGCCTGTAAGAAACAACAGGATATTGCACTTTCTTCAGCAGAAACAGAGTACCGAGCAACGGTAAATGCAAGTCAGGAAGCCGTGTGGCTTCGACATATCCTTTTAGAGTTTGGATTCTAGTAGTAGCATCCGACCAGCCTTTGGTGTGAAAATCAGAGTGCCATCAAGCTCGCCAAAGACCTAGTTCAACATCATCATAGCAAATACGTCGAGCTACACATGCACTTCATCAAAAAGCTCATTCATGATCAAGTTATTGAAGTGCTATTTTTCCGTACAGAAGATCAAGTTGCAGACATTTTCACAAAGTCTCTTACAAAAGTGAAGTTTTCCAAACTTCGATCTATGTTAGGAGTTCAGGAAGTTGTCATTAAGGGNGCATTAATAAACTGCTCCAAGTGGTCGCGTTGGTTGGGGCCGTGGATGTTTCCCTGTAGGGGTTTTACCACGTGAAAACATTGGTGTGTTGATCTTTGATATGGTTATGTGAGTGGTTACTGAAGGTATTAGTCCTCTGTTGGAATACATGTGTTGTCGAACACTTTGCTCTGGTGCTAATCTTTGAGAAACTTTGGACTTTCGAATGCCAGTGTGTTGTCGACCTGATTTGTCTGATTGGATCTCCGCCATTGAAAGATAAACTTGTCTGCTTACTTGATTCAAGTCCAGAAGGGACTGCTCTGAATGCTGCACTTTGACGTTATTGTGCAAGACGCGAACTTGGACAACCTGTTGCCCTTGACAACTATATGTGATAACATTTGGCTCCACGGGGGATGGCATGCTCCCTGCGAGCTTCTAAGAACAAGTAGTTCCAGTGCCTTAGCTGTTGAGTTATGGAGTTTGGCTCAAAACATTTCACTGAAGGCAGACATGTACACTATTTTACTTATAAAAGGAAAACAAACACACATGCTCCAGAAGGAGCTTATTTATGTACAATCCTATACTAACTGATCTTTACAAAGTGCTAGGTGAAAGCAAACTTCCACCATAGCCACCCAGACTGTCTAGTGATAAATTTATTATCTTTACTGCAATTGATCCTCAAAAAGCTAGGGAAGTATGACATCAGAACGAGAACATGCCTTGGAATGATGCCCATACCCCCAAATGATGATAAGATTAATAATTCTACAGGCTCCAATGCTTTTTGAAAACACAGCTCCATATATGACCCCACAACATCACAAAATTTACAATCAGGGGAGCTCAACTGGTAAGAAATTACCTCTCATTATTCATTGTTTCTCACCCGTTGTTTGATGCTCTCAAAGTGTACAGGTGGGTGGAGAATTGATGCAGGCTGGCCAATACCAGGTGATATTTTCTCATTTACAGGCTCTGGGCAGGATATGAACTGCACGTTTGGTTCTCCCTCTTCTTCTTCATGACTCTCCCAAGGATCAAAATCAGAATCATCATAAACAGGAACCATGGGAAAGCTCTGCTCTTTGTCTTCTATAGGCACAGAATGGCAGATTTCCACACAATGTTTTTCCTCAATGTATAAAGGAAAAGGCTCTATAGTATGCTCTTGGAAATCCTCAAAATTTGAAACATACGATTCCATGTATATAGACATAGGATCATGAATCGTGTGACAGAATCATGGCTACTATAGAAGACCAAACTGCTTCTCTATAAATGCCTCTCTGCTTGCAAATAAAAAACCTCCTTGCTCCTTCGAAAACAACTCTCGATCATTAGCAGTTGCAGTTTCTTTTCCTTATTGTTGTTCCAGCTCTGATTCATAATCATTATCTTCTTGCTCAAAATATGAAACATGCTGACAGTCTTCTTCCTTAGGCACATGCAATTTTTCAAGATATGTTTGCATATGAACCTCCTTGCTAGCCCTGATGTTCTCTTCGACTTCTTTAGCATCTTCAAACAAGCGTCTTAATGATGAAGATTTCCTCTCTCTCAGGAGAAGGACCAGCTCTGGATGTTGAGCCATGACATAGTACACCATGGCAACAATCTGTGGGTATGATCTCCATAGGCATACTATGATAAACACTGTAAAACCTCCTGTTGAAAACAACCAAGATTTCTTCTTCCCCTCTCCTCAAGGCATTAAACTCAAACTAGTATTGATCGAGGGACTTGTTCTCACCCCAACACTTTAAAAATGCATGGCATAGATCGGTCCAATAACCAATAGAACCGGCTTCCAGACATATAAACCACACAACACCATCTCCAGACAGGGATTGTGAGAACAACCTCATGGCAACATCATCATGAACAATCTCAAACTGATTGACAAAGCTTTCAAAAGCCTCCAAATGCCTCTTAGTTGTAATATGATCCTCTCCAGAAAATCGAGGAAGATACTCAAAGGAATAATGAGGATAAGGATGAAGGTCATGTGGTAGCCTTAAAGGTTTAAACAACTTATTTTTTATTTTAATTTGAAAAGCAGTGGGATGATCATGAGGGTTAACGAGTTGATGGCAAGGCTCGGAAGAAATAATGGAGGGTAATGAGGTTTGAGAAGACTGTGAATTATTTTCAACCTCCTCAAGGCTGCAAGGGTGATCAATTTCAAGAGGAGATGCAATACAGATCTCACTTTTATGAATAGGCAGAGGTGAAGACATGAGATCAATATCTACAACATAATAAGAGGGCATGTTTTCTTCTTCCAAGGATGGATAAATAAAGGAAGGCCTATTATCATCTGAATAGACAAAGCAAAGGATAATCCTCTTTATATGTGAAGGGAAAGAGAGAAATGAGTTGATAAACAAGAACACAATTTCATGAATAAAGCTCATAAACTGATACTTGGTCTTCCCCTTCGGTATGGTCATATTTATGTTAACAGGATCCTCCCCAGTGGAGTCTTCGATAGTGGAGTCGCCAGGTGCAAGTTGCAATCTTCAATGGTTCTGATGTTTGATGCACCTTCAAAATCAAAAGCTCGTTGTCGTTCTTACCTAGGGAAATCTTGTCAATTCATTCCCCGGCAACGACGCTAAGAATGTTAGCACTGGAACTCACCCTTGGATTGCATAGAATGTAAGCCTAGTACCCATGAAATTTTTATGTCACAGGTTGGTTTTAAAGAGGTCAAATGGGCTCAGGCTCAAGACAATATCGTTTTAACTCAGAAAATAGGTACCAACATGTACAAGTAGGTGATGTCTTGATCAACTTCAGTCAGTAAGTTGAGCTTAAGTGTGAGCAGAGGGAAGACTTGGTGAGAGAGGTGAACGAGACAACCTTGGGCATCAAGCCTTCCAGCAGCTTGGAGAGGAAAAACTCAAACTCAAGAGCAATCTTGAGATCAAGCTTCTGACATTGAAATATGGTGCAAGCAACACAGTCACAGCAACAAAATAATCAAACCTCCATTATCCTGCAACTATAACAACTCGACTCGATCTTCCATGCCAGAGCCATTCAGTATAAGAAGGGAAAATATAACACAGGAAACTGATTAAAACTGGTCACGATGCCATTGTGATCAAACCTACATCACAACAACATAACTACCCTCGACTAGATCATCCATGCACGAGTGTTCTAACACAACTGTTACAGAGAAATGTAAAGGAAGTTAACTTTCATTAAACAAGAAGACTCAAAAATAGATACATAACTAGAAGAACTAGAGCTTCATCAAAGCTTTACAGTGCGGGAGCCTAGCTCAACCATCGACCTCTTCAAAAATATAAAAATGACTCATATATACTCAGAACAATTCGCCACTAACAGCAGAGGCGTGATCGAGTCTTTGCATTCAATGCTTTACATCTGCATGTTGTCTAGCAGACTGCGCATGCAACCTTCTGTCAGATGAGACCTTCTAACAAACGCAATCATGTTTCAGTAGGGACCTGCAGAGACACAGATTTGCTGACAGCCACTTATGGCTTTCCATTTATGGAGTGAGTTGAAGTTTTAACCACCACTCCTTTTTCATTTATTGTTTCTTCCCTAGATCGCAACAAGGATAAATTCCCAGGGGCTACTATGTGTTGTTGGTGGCTCTTTACTGCAGGTTCTATGAAACCCGTGACCTTCCTCTTTTGCGCTTCCGAAATATCGAGCCTCAGGCACCAAGTCCTTCTTCATCACCCCTTCACGCTTGTGACCTTGGGCCTATCTCAAAGGTGCTTCAGGGTTTCACGAAACCGGCACATCACGAAACTGGCGCATCGCTCCCTACAAAACCTTTGATTTGTGAAATCGTGAATCTGTGGATCTGGCGCCACGTGCCCTTCTAGATTGGATGGCCCAGATCCATTTCACACGTCACACTTCACGAGGTTTTCTTTTGCTTCCTTCCAAAACTTCCGAGAGTCACTTCCGTGAATCATCGGATCGGCTGCCACCCGTCCCCTAAGATCCATGGTCCAGATCTACTTTAGGCCTTAAACACTTTGGGACTTCGGACCTTTGACGATTAACTTTAACATTATTTTGAACTCCTAGTTCTCGCGATAATTTTCTACTGTTGATCTCTCCCAATGAGATCTACGACCCAAATTTAATCTTTGTTCAACCTTGATCTCGGGCCTTTGATCCGGCACTAATCTTTGAGCAACTTTGGACTTCTGAATGCCTGCGCGTCATCGATCTGATTTGCCTAATTGGATCTCCGTCGTTGAAAGGTAAACTTGTTTACTTGCTTGATTCGAGTCCAGAACGAACTGCTCTGAATTTTGCGCTTTGACGTTTCTTGTGCAGGCCACGAACTTGGACAACCTGTTGCCCTTGACAACTATATGTGATAACATGGTGTACGGCCCATAACGGAGTGGGTGAAGCTTTTGATGGGGTCCTGTAAGGAATTCTTTCTGCAAGTGCAACCAAACATTATTACCCACCTGAAACTTATGTGGCACCCGATGTTGATCATGGCGTTGCTTGTACTTGTCATTGGACTTCTGTAGGATATCTTGAACCTGTTGGCAGATGTGCTGGATCCGCTCAATGAACCGAGTGGCTTTGTCAGCTTCAGTTGGAGCAGGAGATGAGTCGGTCGAGGTGACCACAAGGGGAAGTGCAACATCTATGGGACCTAATGGTTGGAATCCCAACCCCACCTGAAAGGGGCTATGATCAGTTGAGCTATGCAGGGCTCAATTGTAGCTATGTTGGACATAAGGAAGGCTCTCATCCCATGTGCAAGGGTGCTTGGAATTATACATGCGAAGGATATGCACAATCATTCGATTTACGACCTCAGTTTGAACATCTGTCTGGGGGTGGAAGGCCGTGGATTTGGTGAGCTTGGTGTCCAGCAGTGACCAGAGGCTCGACCAGAATGTGTTGAGAAATCGATTGTCCCGATCTGAGACAATGATTTGTGGGATTCCAAAATGTACCCGGACTCGTTCAAAGAAGAGCTTGGCAGTCGCCTCTACTGTGATGCTCTTCTTGCAGGCAACCAGAATCACCATCTTAGAAAAGTGATCAACAACCACAAAAATACAATCATATCCCCGCTTGGTGGATGAGAGGCCCGACATGTAGTCCATTGAGATGGATTCCCATGGCCTGTCAGGAATAGGAAGAGGGGTGTACAAGCCATTTTTCTTAGTGGTCGGTTTGGCAATAGTGCAGGCAGTGCAGTACCTGATATACTTGTTGACCTCTTGTCGAAGTTTCGGCCAGTATAAATGTTTTTGTAGCATCACCACTGTCTTTTCGACGTCGAAGTGTCCTGCCACCCGACTGTAGTGGGCTTCCCAGATTAGCTTCACTCACTCGCTTGATGGAACACATATATGGCTTAGACGACACAATAACCCATCCTGAAGATGTAAATTATCAACAATTGCATTTGCACCCAACATTTGGTAGGTGGTGGCGAAGTTCGGGTCTATCTCATAGAGTTGGGGCCATCCAAAGGTCTCATGGCCGCAAGAGTCTAGCATCGTGGTGAGTGTTGCGACTAGTGGTCTGCTAAGGAAATCAATGACGCGGTTGGTGCTTCATGTTTTATACTTGATGTTGAGGTGGAATTTCTGCAAGTATGTGGACCACTTTTGATGGCGGTCATTCTACAATTTTCTTTGTGTCTGCATGAACTGCAATGGCTTATGATCAGTGTGGATGACAGTCTCCTTCCTAAGAATGTAATGTCTCCACTGGTGACATGCTTTCACAATGGAGTACATTTCTTTGTCATAAGTAGGGTACTTATGGACAACATCTGATAGTGTCTCACTATGATAGGCCACGGGGTGGTCATGCCAAGTGAGAACGACGCCCACAACATAGTCTGAAGCATCTGTCTAGATCTCAAAGCCTTGTTGCAGGTCTAGTAGTGAAAGTACTGGGGCTGAGCACAAGTGTTGCTTCAAATCATTGAACGCTTGTTGTTGGGACCAGCCCAACGCAAATTTTGCCTTACCACCACCTCTGGTTATTTGGTTGAGGGCCCATGGAATATGGGAGAATCCCAACACGAACCTGCAGTAGAAATTGGAAAGGCCCAAGAAGCTCTGAAGCTCAGTGAGTGTGGTTGGGGATGGACAGTCACAGATGACTTAGATCTTGGTTGGATCCACATGTACGTCATGCTTATCAACGATGTAGCCCAGGTAATGGACCCTATCCATGCAAAAGGAGCATTTTTCCAGGTTGGCGTATAGCTTGTGCTGTCATAGGGTGTGCAAAACCTGTTGAATATGCTGCAAGTGTTTGGCCCAAGTCTTGCTATAAATGAGAATGTCATCCAGATACACCACTACAAAATTATCGGTGAATGGTCACATGATATCATCCATCATACTCATAAAAGTGGTTGGAGCATTTGTCAAACCAAAGGGCATGACCAACCATTCAAAAATGCCTTCCTTTGACTTGAAGGCGGACTTCCATACATCTGTTTGTTCTATCAGGACCTAGTGGTAACCAAACTTCAGATCAATCTTATTGAAGTATTTGGCCCTCGTCAGTTGATCAAGGAGGTCATTGATTCGGGGAATCAGGTATCGGTTTCTGACTGTGATTTTATTCAAAGCCCGGTAATCAATGCAGAGTCGCCAGGTTCCATTTTTCTTCTGTACTATCACGATTGGGATCCTGCAAGGTGATGAGCTGGGACAGATGTGCCCCTTGTGGAGCAGTTCTTGGATCTGTCATTTGATCTACTCATTCTCTAACAGAGAGTGGCGATAGACTGGCCCATTGGGTAGCGGTGTGTCAGGGGTCAGATCGATGGGGTGCTTGACCTGGAAGTGCAGAGGTACCCTGAAAGGTGAGGAGAAGATATCTGAGTATTCTTCCAGGACCTTATCTACTTACTTCTTCTGTGTGGAGAGGTTGGTCACAGAGACCCTGGATGTGGTTGTGATCTTTCTCTCATTCTGAGAGCAAATCATGAAGAAGACAAACTTCCCCGTTTGAGAGATGACCTTCCTGCATTGCTTAACATAGATCAAGGAAATAGCACTAGGTGGGACTGCCTCGAGTATCCTGTACAATTTCCTGTTCAAAGTAATAATAACACTACAAGGCCTAGACTGATATACAACATGACGTTTCCATAAATAAGGTTGGCCCAAAAGAACATCACAAACTTCGAG
>SNQJ01S0144868.1:14210-30194 GCA_010110895.2 Picea sitchensis
CTGCCAGGTGAACTTGTGGGAGACTAAGGGCTCTAAGGAATAAGGCCCCCGCCTTATTGCGCGCCCCTTAGAATCATCGTGAGCGACTTTCGCAGTCTTCCCTCATGGCATCGTGGATCCTCTCGAACTAGGTAATCATTAACCTACAGTTCGAGCCACGACGGGAGTGCTAGTAGGCTGTGGCAGGGTTGTTGTCCACACCTCTCCCTCAACCTCTCTGGAAATCATGTGTGGCCCCTTTACTCCATATGTGAGTCTTGGTCGACAATCTATCGTCAGCCTGCATCATCAACCATCATGTCAGATCATGTCAACAAAATATCATAGAATCAATAGCATATCATCAAAACAAAGCAATACCACCGTAAATGAAACAACCCAAATAGCCCACTCCCTGACTCAATACGGAGTCCAAGGAAGTTCCACCGATGCCTTTGCATCTTCAAGGTCAAAAAACCTGCACACTCAAATACACTGAGTCAATAGCACCGGTATACAACAATAGTAAAACATCATGTTCATCAATCATAACGCACAATCATCAAGGATAAGTGTTTTATCATCATAAAAATCCAGATCACTTGCGAGCAAGTGTCCTCAAAGAATAAGTTTTGTAAGTGCGCCAGAGCGGGATGTTACATTATTCCCCCCTATCAAGGACAAGGTGAGAAGAAGAAAATATTTCCATTGCAAGATGTGTCAATACTAGAGTATGAATTCTTTAGTATGACCAATATATCATCTGAAGTGATCCACCGATAGTAGTTCTTTACTCTTCTAGTTTTCTTTCATTTGGAACATCTGTATGAAGGATTATTATGGTTTCCACAATGTTCATAGGGATGAATATCAAACAATGATCCATCATGTGGCAAACTCGATGACAGTGTTAGCATTTAGGAATTTGTTATTGAATTGGAGCAGGTGAATACGAAATTTCCCGAAGAAATCTAGCACTTTGGAACTGGATTGGTTTTGTATAATAGGGAATATGAAAGATAACTTTATTTTCATATATGATACCTATTATATGTTTATTGTATATGATTTATTTCCAAGGTATGATGATTCGCAAGAGAAATATGAAAGTGTTCATGCACAACTTCATCTGCATCTTCACTTGAATATAAAGTTGGATCATTGAGCTGCTCCTGCACTAGCTCTTGATATGGATCATCATCATCATCATCAAAATCGAACAAAGTGTTTTTCTAAACAAATATTAGTTCATAATATTGGATATTATTTCCTTGAAATTCATCATGAAAAAGTTGAGACTAACTTTGAAGTTGTTCTACTTTGTCTTGTGACACTTGTAAACAAGCTAGAATAGATTGAAGAGTTCTTTTTCAATTGTGACCGTATTTCAAAAATTATAGATTAATAGAGTGTTCAATAACTATAATAATTCCTCAATTCGATCCATTTGAAGAAAAAATTACACCTCAGAGAGTTTCTTGCAAATCCAACCTTTAAAAATTAAACTTTACAATGAAAACTCAACAAATGAAGGGTGTCCGCTTCTACAGAAAATGCACCTATTTATAGTGTAAATCAATTTTATTCCAAAAAAGAATCACAAGTAAACATACAAAAAGATGGTTTGTAAGTTACCTTGATTTTGGAGATGAATTTTTCTTCAANTGGAGTGTTTAGAGATTACCTAGAGAAATTGTGTATCGTCTTCTTGGATGGTATTCTTATCTACTCCAAGATAGAGGGGGAGCATGAACATCATTTGAGGGTGGTGCTACAAGTGTTGATATAACGTCAATTGTATGACAAGTTGAACAAGGTGCACATTTTACACTAGAAGGAAAAATTTTTGTAGAAGAGGTTTTTGTAGAGGTTTTTAGTGTAACAATATTGGAAGAAATTTAAAAACAAAACTCCACTACAACCTTCACTATTTGTAGTAGAGGTTTTAACAGATGTTCCATATAAATAAGAACATTTGGGTAGGAGAAGGTTTTTTTTGTCAGTACTTGTATTGGTAAAAACACACCAGTGCGATATTGAGTATCACACACTGATGCACAAACATAAATAAAATTCATCGATGCGCATGCATAAATAAAAATCATCGGTCAATACACATAAATAAAAATAACAGGTGTGTACACATAAATAAAAAATATTAGTGCTTTTTATGTTTATGCATGCACCGATGCATATTGTAATCGTTCACACCAAAATATTTTGAAACGATACAAATATAGTCATACATTATGTTGTTTAAAGTTGCGGTGTTTTCTCATAATTTTTAGCACCGATGCGTATAAATCCTAAAAACACACCATTTAGCGAGCTCAAAAGAATATTGTGCACTGATATGTATATATTTTAATTAATTTTTTTTTTTTAATTTGCTATTGATCATCTCAAAATCAAATACTTTTATAATAATATTCATTTTTATATTTTTTATATCGCATTTTGATATAATTATTTAATTAATGTGTTATCCAACGAACTACACATTTTTTGTTTGTTACAATTTAAATCATCCATATATTAAATAATCAACAATACAACATTTTACAACATTTGACAATGCAATNATATTTTTTATATCGCATTTTGATATAATTATTTAATTAATGTGTTATCCAACGAACTACACATTTTTTGTTTGTTACAATTTAAATCATCCATATATTAAATAATCAACAATACAACATTTTACAACATTTGACAATGCAATAAAATAAGAAACCCATTTTATTATATATGAATAAGTGACCCATCATCATACAAAATGGGACAACATAAGGGTCCACAATAATCAAAAGGTGACCAATATGTAATTGTTACACTCATTGGTAACATGTCCTCATGCAATTGGGACAATATGTCAAGTACATTAAACAAAATCCCTGATTTTCATAGACAAATATTCAAAACTATATAACCTGTAATAACATTCAATTATATTGATTGTCATTCGACATCATTTGAATTGTTTTCATCGCTCAAGTTGCATGCATACCTCATTTCTACATCACTTGTAGGTGATATTTTACTTCAATTATTTAAACTAATATTTTATTGATGAACGTTTTTTTTATGTTCCACCTCTTCATGTTCCATCAACAAACATAGAAATAAAGTGTAATAAATATATCTAGATATATATGTACTACAATATACATTATTGTGTAAATCAAAAAGTGTACTATAGTAGCGATTGTTTCATAAACAATGCACATTCTTTTGAATCCATGTTGCATGATGTCTCTGAAAATCACTTTTGTTGGATGCAAACCATACTTTGTTTCCTGCATTTTTAACATGCCATGACAAAGCACAATTGATATAATTAATATAAAGGTTTCTTGTTGTTCCTTTAATTACAAATCAAGGGAAGTTAAACAACATAGCTACTTACAAATTGTTCAATTAAACCTTGATACTTCAACATATACTCACAACTCATACTTAACCCAATGTCTATCAATTCTTCAATTGACTCTTCTTTGTTTGTTAACACCTATTAGAAGACATCCAATGATGAGTGTAAATCAATTATTTAAATATAAATATAACAAAAAAATATGAAATTTTAAGTACGATTGAAAAGGTAGGTACTCACAAACTTTTCACGATCAACCATTCTATTCCTCGTCGTCCCATATTATGTGTTGAATGGATTTCATTTTTTTTCTTTTCTACATCAAAACAATTAAAAATTATTGTTTCATGTCATAATTAAATTCAATGTACATAAAAGAATAAATGAATGATTACATACCTCTCATGCACATTGTAATTGTTGGGATGGCTCCTCCTGTGATGAAATTATGTTCATTTATTTTACCATCTCCTTGTACACTTTTTCAGGCATTCCTACTAGCATGTATTGGTTTTTCCCTTGGAATTTCCATGACATGCATTAACCAACACACATGATTAATTTTAACATACAAATAATTCAAAGATAACAAATTTTTAATACAACTTAAATAACTTTCCTTGTTCTCTTGTCGGGATGAGATACCAATGCACTCAAAGAAATAAATTTTTTTCCTTGAACTTATATCAACGATATTTTTCATAAAAGAAAAAAGAAAATAATCATCATATATGAAAAAATACAAAAACATTTTACAAAATAAGATTTTGATGCATACAGTATACCTATCGATGCTCTATAAATTAATAGAAGCATCAGTGTCTTATTAATGTTTATTGTACACCACTAGACATGTTAACAAATTTATTTTTATTTTAGACTTCATGGTCTTGTTGAAAGGAAAATGCCCACCAGTATGTTATTTCTGTACAGTGTGCACTGGGAACAGTGGAAGTATTTTTTCAAAATAAAAATGGCATTGATAAGGTTTGGGATCCAACGGAATGAGTGATTCCATTGCAACATATACCAAATTTCTCATATACAAGTAAAGAAACCCTATAAAAATATATTGCTTAAAACAATTCTACATGTGAAATATAGAGAGGAAAACTAAAAGAAACAAAAAAGAAGCTAGGGCTTCCAATATCGAGTGTAACTATGAAACCCCTTTTTTTTAATGCACTAAAATTTGTTTGAATAAATTAGGGGAAATATTGAGATGATGAATAGAATAAAATCACATACCTGAAATTTCTCCTCTACAAATTTGTATGTAAATTTGTCTCTTCAAAAAATCTACCCACTCCAAATACTTTGCTCATAAATCTCTCTTGCAAAAAGGTTTGCTTAAAGGATTTGGAAAAAATATGAATTTCAACACTCTATATCATCCAAAATCAGATAAAAAACTAGAGAGGGTCAACCAGATAATTGAAGATATGTTAAGAATGTATGTAATGGATCAATATTCCAAGTGGGAAGACTATGTTCATTTGGTTGATTTTTCTTAAAATAATGGGTATTAAACATCATTGAACATGATACCATTTGAATCTTAGTATGGAATAAAATGCAACACACCAATGTTGGTATAACCCAACAAACAAAGAAGTTATTGGGTCAGAATTGTTAAGAGAAATAGAAGAGAAGATGGTAAAGTGTAACAAAATTTAAAGATTGCATAGGATAGGAAGAAAATTTATGTCGACAAAGGTAGGGAACATAGAGAATTTAGAGTAGTATAACATGTGTTTCTTAAAGTAAAGGAAAAAAGGAGCTCACTGAAATTGGGAACTTTCCCAAAATTGGCAGGGATATATTATGGTTCATTTGAAATATTAAAGAGGATAGGCCCAATTCCGTACACGATTCCATTAATTCCATCCATGATAGTTCATAATGTGTTTCATGCATCTTTATTAAATAAATATGTGTCAAATTCTAACCATGTGATTGATTGTACTATGATCCAAGTGGAGCATGATGGGGACTTTTAGGTAGAGTCAGTGCGCATCTTGGACAGGGAAGTCAAAGTTCTCAAGAACCAATCCATCGATGTATTAAAGGTCCAATGGACCTACTACAATCCTAAATCTACCATGTGGGACCATGAGGATTCCATGCAATAAGAGTACCAGCAATGTTTTGTGGATATTTGAGGAAATCTAAACGTAAATCTATACATAAGTGTACAAAGGCTGAAATTTGGTGTAGCCAAAGTTCCTAGAGACAAAACTCTAAGACTTCATGTCCATACTATGATAGAGAATTTTAAGGGAAGTGGGATAGCCTAAGGAATTGTGGTGCAAAGAACAAGGTACATTTCCTTTGGCTGCACACACTAAGGAGAATGAGATATTGTTGGTTGGAATCATTGTAGGAGTCATCAAATTGTGAACGTACCAAGTAATTTAATGTGAAATTTTGTATGTATGTACAGGTACACTTGTATGGTGATGTGCACTAAGGAAAATGCAAATTGTAGGAGGAGGGGATCATAACACCCTAGTTTTGACACTTGATGTAGCATTGTATATTTGTAAGTATTATGAATGGTCACAAGTCAAGCGATATAATTTGTAAACATTATACATTGAGAATAATAAAATGGAATGCACCATCGGCTCCTAGACCCATAAAACCCAGAGTAATGAGGGAGCTATGATTCCATAAGGGAGGGGTATTAATGGGGGTTTTGAGGGGTTTCCATATGCCACGAGTCTTAATCCATATCCATTAATCAATTTGTCATTTATCTATTTATACCTTTGACTTGTTAAACACTCAATCAATGAATTCATGTAAGAGGTTGGGTGAGGAAGTTATCCCACTCAGTAATTGATAGCATTGGTTAATTGTAATAATCCTTGGGGGAAGAGTAAGAGTTAAGAAAAAATGGGAGAAGAGGATTTTCAAGTAGGAAGAAGAGAAGTTTTTACATTTAGAAAGAAGTGACGAAAAATAGAGTAGAGTGTTGTAAAAGAGTGGCTAACCATAATGGGTATTAAAGAAATCTTGTTGAAGATGGTAATTGTGTTGAGAAGGAGGTTAATATTCCCATGAGTTATTTGTAGTGAGGAATTACCCAAACAAAAATTGTATATTCTATGTGAGCACTCTTATTGTAGCTAGGTTTTTTGGAGCCCCGGTAGAGATATTCCTGGCCAATCTATGATAAAACCCTAAATGGAGTGGAAACTGTATATGGAATTATGGTGTAGATGATGAAATCTCATCCCTTGGGTTGCACAAACTGACGGGGAAGAGATATGGGTGGTTGGAATTGTTGTGTCACTATGTTTAAGTGGGTATTTGAGTTGTTACATTAGATTGTAAACACCTGTAGGAGATTGTCCATCATTGTGGGCTCCTCGAGGGTGGATTTTTGTAGACATAATTAGTGCAATAGATCCCATGGTTGGGAGGAACATCCTTAATCTTTACTCGGTTGTGTAAAACATTTTTAAAAGATAAGATTTTTTATCAATGTGTTTTTTACTATTTAGTGTTGTGATAGAATCTTGCATTTACTTTGTAATTTGTATGTATGAATGGTGTTGTGTGTTTTGAATTGTTGATGTGCATGTTTAAATGTTTGCATTCATGAGTTTTTAAGAATGAATGATAATAGCGTGACTATGTGTCATGATGCACACATATTTCGCATTTAAAATCGATATGCTAGTTGATTTTTGTATTAACATGGCTTGGAAATGGAGTTGGGTATGTTACATATAATTACAACGATGAACAAAGATTGAGCCATTTTTCTTGGTTTTCAGTATAACACTAATTTCCTTTTTCTTAATCTATATTTCCAATACATTTTTAAGCATATAGTCTAATATTGGTCGAATTCCTCTTTATGCATAAAGTAATATCTTGAAACTAACTCTAAAATGCAAGTTTGTCACAAAAATATGTATTTTCATAGATTAGAGAATATTTATCTCTGATGACTTGCAACTAACATAATTTTTTAACGGAGGTTCACTAAGGATGAGTTTTACCTATAAGTGATTTAAGAAGATAATGTCTCTTATTAACAAATAATAATATAAGTTTTTGAAAGATATGCAACAACTATTCTATACAAACCTATCATAAATATCCTCTTTGGAGGAGTTTTTGCAGAGTCACAAGCTCTTGCAATTTTGAGATTACATGTTCAAAATTTTATTATTTATACTTTTAGGATATGATATTAGCATTTTTGGTACATGATTTTGTAGTTTTTGAATATGATATTGACACTTTGAGAAGTCCAATTTTACACTTTTAAAATTCGATATTGGTACTTTTAGAATATGAGTTTACATTTATCAAATCTACATATGGATTTGTTTATGAAAGTTTCTCCTAGGTGGGGGATATTAAGGATGAAGAAATTATGAATATTTTTTAAAGTCTTTATTCAAAATTTTCACTCATAAGAGACATAAGTTTTTCATATTATTTATAGGTCAAAATTATCCTCTATGACCTCCCTTAAACAATTCTTTCAAATACAAGTTGTCAAAACTAAATGCTTGGTTTGGTCTACAAAGATGAATATTTACATTTCAAATGCAAATTGGCACTTTAGAGTCTATTTGAATATTTTTTTTTTATTTCAACAACTTTTTCCCTAGAGAATAAATGAGTGCTATAAAATTGCCATCTTGAACTTTTAAATATTCTCCAATGAAAACCATATATTTCTTTTCTCATACTATTTGACTGGTGATTTTTGCAGTGTTCAAGTAGTCTCTAATGTTATGGTTTTTTCTTTCTTACATGTGGTTCATGACACCGAAGACCAGTAACTCATTATGTCCATAGAGAACCCCTTCGAAATCTATGAGAGAACATTGGGAGACCACGATTGATGGGACATTGACTCCTCAACAATAGGAGAAACATACTCAACAACAAGAGTATCTTATAGACCCATTAAAGGCATCACATGTCACTTACAAGGAATTAAATCTAGGTGGGGAGGATAACAACCATTCCTCCCAACCACCCAAACAACATCCAATAAACTAATGTTGTTATATATTATTACTTGAATAAGCAAAATATCCTTCAATTCCAAACTCAGAAGTTTTGACATTTTTTAATCTTTGAATAACTAATGTTTTAAATGTTAAAATGGAATAAATTGATATAAAAAAAAATTCTCTTTGAAAATGGAAATGGATTACACCATTTTAAAAATACTTTTCATGATCATTACGATTTCAAAAATATTTCAATGAGCATGATCATGAATTATTTATAAAATATTTTTCATTGAAACTCACATTGAATTAAAACATTTTAAAAATATTTTTTAATGATTATAGACATCTTTAAAAATATTGAAAATAAATTAAATCATTTTAAAACTATTATTTAATTATTGTAAAAGAGAATCTTGATTTTGAAATTTTATATTAACAAAACTTAGATATAGTTTTAATATTATTAACACATTAACATTTTAAGAGTATGATCATAAATATTTATAAAATATTTTTATTTTTTTTTATTGAAAGTGACATTGAATTAAAACTTTTTAAAAATAATTTTTAATAATTATAGGCATCTTTAAAAATATTGAAAATGAATTAAACCATTCTAAAAATATTATTTAATTATTGTAAACGAGAATTTTGATTTTGAAATTTTATATTAACAAAACTTGGATATAGATGTAAAATTATTAATACATTAACCATTTTACTTTGATATAGTTTTCAAATGAAAAATGATATAAATCATTTTAAAATTATTCTTTCATAATTGTATAGAGAGACATGTCTAGCTTTGAAATTTCATATTAATTAAATTAAAGTAATTAGTACTAAATACATCGAATATTAATTAAATAATTTTATTTACATATAATTTTAAAACTATTAGTAAATTTAATTTGATATTACCTAAATCATTTTTAAAATATTCTTTTAAAATAACACTTCAAATAGGATATTTATTAAAACATTTCACACATATTTAATTATAATAATTTTAAAATATTTCCTATAATCATCATGTTCATATCAATGAACTTGTCAAATTTCAAATTAAAATGTATTAAACATTGCACATTATTAAACTCATGGTTATGTATAATTGATAAATTCCAAGTTATACTACAAGAGGTAACAATATATCATTAATTCATAAGAAAAAATTAAACATATCATTAATTCATAAAAAGAATTAAAATTCTAATAATTAATTAAGAATAAAATTGAAACTTCAGTAAATATAGCTAAATAAAGATATAGTTTTGTTAACAAATTCCCAAGAGGTAGCCGAAACACTATTAGTAGCTAGCTTTCATTCGACCAAAATGGGTTGCTACTTCTTAATTACACCAAATAGGAAGGTCCACCCCTCTTTGCCTCCATATTGTTTTTACTACAATATTACCTACTCTTTTGAAAAATAATCAAGAATCATAGCGTTTAACTATGACGCTATAAGTAGTTGGATCCCAAGCTACCTAAACATGTGACTTCCTCTTGTTTAATGATCGCTTCCTAGGGCATAACAACACTTAATGGGAAGGGCCACCTCTGTTTTCTTTAGTCATATTCATATCAATATAAGATATAGTTTGAAGATGACTATCGAAGACCACCCGTTTTGATATATACCAAATTGTAACAATAGATACAAAAATAGATATAGAAAAAAAGAACCCATCATATGTGGTAGCAATTTGTAAAAGAGGTGAAAGGTGGGTGCAAAAAAGTTAATGATGGTCTTTCATAACATGTTAAGGACAATTCAAACATGAAAAAAAATAATATAATAATTTGGAGGAATGATTTTAGGCACTTTCATTATGAATTTGAATATGGTGTAAAAATATGAAATGTAAGAAATTGAATGAACGAAAATATAATTTTTATTTATAAAAGTTGTGTATGACTATAGGAAATTTGAGTTCTTTAACAATAGTATGTTATTTTTCATGAAAAATATAATGCATATGTTCTCGTTAGTGTAGGTGTTGAGTACATAAATGATGAAATTTCCTTAGAAAACAATTCCAGAATTGTAGAGAACACATTTTTCTTGTGCAAGGCTATTTTTTCAAAATTTACCATGTCAATCTATATTTCATTATACCCTAGAATGTACAAGGCCTTACATCAATGCAGGGTATGAGAGTCTTAACACAATCAAGCATTTTTATTTATTTTTATATTATAGATCTCAATCTATAATAGTGTAGCATATAACTTATTCTAAAAGGTTAAGGCAATAAAAAGTTATAGCAATAATAAACGATCTATATATTTTAAGATTTTAATAGATGTCAACACAAAAATATATTAAAAATGGTCATCAATATTTTTTTTAAATTATATATTTGGAATCTGCATAGTTGAATCTATATATATGTATAGTTTCATTAATGATGGACTTATGTATTCTAGTAAAAAATAACATGAAAAATAGAGATATTGAGAGCCATTAAGAAAGATGGAGCTTTTGATGTATGTGTAGTCCAAACTACTAGGTTTGTCATTCCAAACCTACATATGAAGCAACCAAATCAACAAATATGTTTGTTAAAGTGTATATTTATTGGATATAAATATGGTATCAAATGTTATAAGCTTTGGAACCCAGAAACTAAGAAGGTAGTGTATAGCCGAGATGTGGTATTTAGAGAAATGAAGGATATTGTTAAACATGAAGTCCTACCAAGCAATGAAGAACCAAAGAAAATAGAGTTGGATTTAAAGTATCATGAATCAGGATCTACAAAAGAACATGAATCAGAAGAAGAAGATCCTCATACTCAAGTATTGATGAGATTGGTTTGAGAAAGAAGGCTACCGAAAAGGTATACTCCATCTTATTTCTGTTCAAATTTTGCTTTGTCTATTACTGATGATCATCCTAGAACTGTCAAGTGTTGAGGAAACGATATGAAATAATATTACTCAAGCATTTCCAGATCTTTCTTGGCTAAGGAAAGATAAACGGGAATATCACTCTATGTGTATAGCCTCAAAATTTGTTTCCTAATCCACAAGTATTAGTTACAAGGGCTTAGGATGACTTTTTATAAATAAATGATTTTTGTAAAATTCAACATTTTTAAATATTTTTCTAAATATAACAGATGAAAAAGTAAATGTGGAGACAACAAAAAATACCAAGTCACAAATTAACACAGATGAGACAGAATATCAATCGCTTTTTTCATTCCAAGAAATCAAAAGAATCGTTCTCTTTACAAAAATCCCTGAGGGAGTTTGGACCAAAGTCAAACATAGATGTCCCCGATGAAACCATATAGAAGGACTTCTAACAGAAAGTAAAAACATAAACTTTAAAAGTTGGATCAGCGTGCAACAGATTGTTGCTCACTCGACTCTGGAAAATATCCTTTATCAGTCATGAAATTTAATTCATAAACATACAAGTCTACACAGACTATCACAGATAGATCAACACCTATGAAAAACAAGTGTTTGAATGATGTAAGTCAGCATTGAATCTTGTTTTATACAATATGAACTTGTTGTCATAAAAAAGAATTAGGTTTTTAATGAATTAAATAATGAATGAAAACTGAACTATCTCAATAAAACTCAAGAGAAGACCTTAGTATGCTTTCTCCTTCTATTATCCCCTTGTTCTTCCTTCTCTTTTTGCCTTTAAGCAGTCAAAATTAGTTGAATTAGTTCAACTACCTCTTTTAGTTAAGTTAACTAAAACTCAACCAACTTTTAGTTTAGGGGAAGAATTAATATAATCATAATAAGGGTCTTTAATAAATAATAACTAGTAGGTGGGACCCCTTGTGACTCCCTTTAGTTTCTTAACAAAAATAAACATAACTAGTCAATCAATCAAACACATACCTCCTTGTGGCTCCCATCATCATTCTCATAATTTGAAAACTAAATATCAATGATATTTTAAACCATATCCAAAAAAATATAATATCCAAAATATCCAAAAATAGTATGTTGTCCAAAACTTCAGCAGTCAACTATTCTCAATAATCAATAATAAAATATACTCAAAAACCATATTTGTCACTTTGGGAGACAATTTTCCCTATCTTGTTTTTGTCTCCCTTTGAATTTTCTAAATTAGCCTTAGGATGTGTGGAGCCTTTAGTCTTGATCTCATTGATAACATGAGAGAAGTCATCTCTCAAGTGCATGCAAGATGAAACATATTTGGTTGAATCACTTGAGCGAGAGGAGGGGAAAACATCCACTTTTCCTTTATCATGTGTGTGGTGTTCTTCGGTTTTGAGTCTCTTGCTTGCATGAGAAGACTATAAAGGTGAGTGTGCATGATAAATTTGGACAATTGGGTTAACCGATGGAGGAGGAGCAGGTAGAGACAAATTGGGCTAGCCATGATGTTGGGAGACTACTGGGTGAACAATCTCTTGACATCTGTCATTTTCAGGGACTTCAAGTTGTAATGAGACATGATGGGGGACAGGATAGCAGGGACATGTTGGGGTTGGAAGGGAGACTTTCTGGTCTAGGTTGGACTACTCCTTGTCCAATCCAATTGAAAAATCCATCTTGGCAGAGCTAGTTTAACTCTTTTGTATCTGCATCAAAATGTATCTAAAATCTTGGCCTTCTAGGGCCTCTGTTCCAATTCCCTCTGCCCCTGTTATTTCATCCATGGATTCCTATGTTGAAGAAGCTCATCTTGTATGCAATGTTTATTAGCAACTATCTTCTTAAAAAACCATACATGAGATCTCTTTAAATATGAAAAAAACTTTGGCTCAGTAAACACATCAGACCCATGCAATCCAATCCATAAAAATAGTTTAATGTTTGTCAATGAGAAGGGGGTGAATAAGGGTTTTGGGATATCTGAGGGGGCTGTATTGAGTGGAAAAGTGATAAAATGAAAGGAATAAAACATGATTACTGCTCAACAAATCATTTTAACAATCAACTTTGTTAACAAAATCATATCAATTGTGAGCCATCTCTGTGTCACCCTTTAATTGTTGTAATAAAAAGATTCCATTTAATTTTAATTTAATTTTAAGAATAGTGAATGCAAAATGAATCTGTGAATGTGAGGGGATTCGTAATGTGCCAAAAAGTGCGAGAATGATAGGGAAAATAATGGATATTGTTCATAAAACAAATTAAATAATCAATAAGCATAACTCTGTATTAGAAACAATCCAAAAAGAACCAACATCCATTGTTTCTCAATTTATAACAGTCTGTGCAATAATAACTTATAAACGAAACAACCTTTCCATTCAACAATCTTGTTTAACAAAGCACTAATCATTTCTTTCTTTCCTGTAAAAATAATAAAAAAAATCACAACAATATGCTCGACATCCATCCCTGATATTCCATAATACATCGCAATAATAGTCAACAACCATTGTTTACCAATTTACAATCGGGCCTAATTAAAATATACACAAGTCTGGGTGAAATCACGGAGGTGGGTTACACTTTTGTGACAATCAGGTTTCCAAAATTTCGAAAAACCTTGTTTCGGCCGAACTAATATTATTTTTCGACCGGAAGATATTGTTTTCGGCCGAACTATTTTTCGGCAGAAAAATTAAATGTCAAATCGAACGGTGCAATAACCACACCCTCGATTTGCATGTAAAAATTTAGTCGGTCAGATATTTTCTTTCCGTCAATCCTCTTTCGGTCGAACTTTTTTTCGGCCGAAAGATAGTTCGGCCGAACAATCTTTTGGCCAAACACTTGTTCGGCCGGAAGATTGTTTTTATATCAACCACACATTGATTTTGAAACATTTTACAAAATTTGTTGTCGTTTTGCGAGAGCAGAGGTCGCGAGGTAGTCTGTGAGAACATGTTGTGTTTGTGAGGTCGTCGTGAGGTCGTGATCTCAGGGGTCGTGGTTACGTTTGTGAGTGTGGACGCGTCGAAACAACAGGTAATTTTCTAAATTGTAGAATATTTTTTTAGTAATAATTTTTAAAATGTAAGGTTGAATTTTAATTGACATTTGCAATTTGTAGTTTTTATATTATTTTGGCCCCTGTCGGATTGTGAGTTGGACGCGGGTGGCCATCCCTAGATTGCACAACATATGTGAAGAGTTGAAACATTGTATTTAATTAAAAATAATATAAACTAAGTTTTGACAAACATTTTCCTTATGTTGATAGTGTTGTTATTATATTATAATTAATGTTGTTTCTCTAAAAGATTTACCTTCTCACATTTTCACATTATGATAATGGCATAAATGCCCACGGCTTGGCCATAGGGCTGGCCCGCCGCGGCCAAGTCACAGATCATCAATGCTTATCTTATTGATGATATTTATATTCATATAATATAACTTCAAATTGACAACTTATTGGATTTGTGTTGGATATGTAGGCATAATTTAAACATGGTAGGAACTATGTGAGGAAAGAAGGAATCATAATGTTATGAGGGCCATGTGACCTAACACTAGTGATATATCCACTCATAGTAGAAACATTTTCTAATGAAAACCCATATCATATGGGAGTGTTTATGTTAGAAATAACATTTTATCCCTACCTTCTAGTTAACAAAAACTCTTCATAAGTGTTAGAATTAGGGTAGTAAAGCATAAAAATAGTGTCTTTTGAATTTCAGTGAGTATAATAGTTAGAGCATAAGTTCAGAAAACTAATCTAGACTGTAAAACAAAGAGAATATAGGTACTCAGATCTAAAACAAATTTATTTAAAAACAAGTTATAGAGTAGATCTAGAGAAATCTAGTTCAGATCTATAATACTGGAATAGGAAACTAATACTAGTCTGCAGATCTAAACTCAATCTACAGATCTGATCAAGAACAATAGATCATACTATAGAAATAAACAAGTAAACTCAATATATCATTTAGATCTAATAACTGTCAATGCTAATACCTAGATCTAGATAGATCAAACTGTATAGAACTCAAAAAAAAAAATTCAGATCTGAAGATGATGAATAGATAGCTTACCTTGTCCTGAAACCTTACCTCTGAAGAAGTCACAACCAACAAAAGAGATGTAAAACCATTTGTAATTATGCTCAGGTAAATTCTAGGTCATAGATCCACCATATAGGTTGGATCTCTTTCCAAGATATGAAAAACTTTCTTTCCACCAAAGGGATAGAACCAAAGAGACTTTACATAGACAAAACCTCAAACAAAGAAGGCTTAAATCATCCAAACCCTACATAGAAAAACTGTGGATAAACCCCTGCTACAGTAGAACAGCAGGGGCCGCACCCTATATGCTCACCATAGTAGAAGAATAGAATGTTGCACCCTATATGCTCACCACACCAGAAGAATAGGAGGTTTCACCCTATAGGCTCACCATAGCAGAAATGGAGGGGACACACCCTATAGACTCAACACAACAGAAGATAGGAGGTCGCACCCTACAGTGACAATACAAAAACAAGAGGAGGAGGGTCGATCCACATTAACCCCACACAGGAAAGTCGTAGTAGTCCTAGCGTCCTCTACAACAACAAAAGATAGAGGGCCGCAGCAAGGAAGACTCCAACAGAAAAAATCAAGAGGGTCGCAGCAAGGAGACTCCAACAGAAAATCAAGAGGGCCGCAACAAGGAGACTCCAACAGAAAATCAAGAAGGCCGCAACAAGGAGAG
>SNQJ01S0144869.1:3431-24193 GCA_010110895.2 Picea sitchensis
TCAAACACTTAGGCTTCCTGGCCTAACAAACACATAAGCCTTCCAGCTTATACAAAACTTGGCTCACCAGCCTATAGAACACATTTACAATTCATTGCATATATCATGATCTGTAACGGGGCTCGGCCTTGGGGACACTACAGTTTATATATGACTAAGTGTTAAAGTTGTTAACAGTTGTCTAAGTATACAAGAGTTTCACTAGAGTAGAAGTGTGACTCATCAGTAGCCTAGACCGAAGTATGGGTATGCTCTAGGTGAAGAGGTGTAGTCTGGAAGAAGTATCCTTGGTGTTGCCAAGAAGCCAAGTGAGAAACGTCACGGTGTCACATTCCCTCAAGAGGTGCACAATCACAAGGCACACTATGGGGACATGATAGATGGTTTCATAGCAGATTTGGCTCTTCACCACTATCACAGTCAAAACGATGGTGATTAGGTGCATTGCAATTCATTGCAAAGGAAGTTCGGTGGGAATGTCGGTAGACTTGGTGAACTGTTTGATGCAGCAAACTAGTTCATCACAAACTTTGCATCACACTTACGATAGAGGTTTGAATGAAAATGTGGTGGAAGGTAGATCTAGGTGCACACCTTGTGCAAACTGAGAGAAGATTTTGTGGTGAAATGAATCAATTGGACAGGGCGAGTGATCACACAACTCATCGCAAAGTTCGCCTTAGAACTTGTTGCAAACTTGATCGCAGAGGCAATTTGGGTACAAACTTGGTTGGTTTGATTTGTGACGGACCTGTTGTGCACGCCTTGAAAGACCCAGTGCAAAGTTAGTTGGGAGAACCAAGCACTTGGGAAAGGTAGATGAATGCAGGATTTGCACATGACTTGTTGCAGATCTAACCGCAGAATTGATCACATAAATGAATCATAGAGTGTGTTGCATAAGTGATTTCTCAGGGGAGTAGTTATGGGTTGCAACAAGTTGAAGCACTTGGGGGAACAACTTGAAGTGACCTGGAGGAGCTCCACAACAGGCAGTTGGTTGGTCACATTTACATCGTGACATCTTTGTGTCGTGCACCATCGAGAACAACAGTTGAGTTGAGTTGGGTTGTTGGAAGAGTGGGTCAACTACAACCTTCAGACAAGGTGACTCTTTACAAAGTTACAACAGTCAATTAGTAGCAGTATGAATTGATAATCGGGCAGTGACTGCATGGTGCCTTGAAGCAGAAACAATCAAGGTGTGGAGATGGAAATACATTGGAGATGAGTTCGGTTGGTTGCATGCGAAGTGGATAGATGAACTCAGCCTTGTATCACAACGAAGGTCTTGCAGGTTTGTCGAGTTGTGGATGGTGATTGAGGGGACTCCATGAGGAGAGTCAGTTGCTTGGGCAAGCAGAGCTCCAAGACAACAAACTTACAACAGGGTTGTAGTGAAAGATGTCGTTGGAAAGGTATGGTTGGTTTCCATTTCTTGCATGTCCTAAGTGTTGCAATGAGTTCTTTGAAGGGAATTCAGATGACCTGGTGGTTCAAGGGCAATCCGTTTTCGTGGTAAAAACTGACAGAATTGAGGTTGACTTGGTTGGGAGAATGTGTAATTGGCTTGGGCGACCTACTTGGACGAGTCATGTGGTGGACTTAGGGAGATTTGGATGCGGCCATGGAGGTGGCTTGAGGAATCTACCTAACTCTTTGATGAGGCACTTTGGATAGGTTGATGCAGTGAAATAGGCAGTGAATTATGTACATGTCGTGTTTGAGAGGATGGGTGAGGAACCTTGGTGTTTGGTGCCTTATCCAGATACATTGGGTCATGTGATAACTTGACAGTCACGATGATAGTGCCAGAGTTTGGATGCTTGCAGGAGGTGCAAGGTAGTTTCATTCTAGGAGATGGATGGAGTCAGCAAGGAAGTCGACCAAGAATTGTTGACAATCAACTAGAATGTGAAGAATGCAAACCAACTGACTTGGGTGGTGTTCATTCACCTTTGGTATGGGACACTGGATGAGGTAGAGCGCACCTTGGTGACTTGCGGATGATTATGCGATGACTCAGAGATTGGGAGGGGTCTCTTTGTTTGAGGTTGGTCGAGTATTGGTGCGAATATCCCTAAGTCATGAAAGTTCCTTGAGGTGACTCATTTTACTTAGAGCACTTTGGACAGTTCATTGGGATGTTTTAGGAGTGAAGGCATGTTGGCCACACTCATTGCAAATGTTGAGTTGTGGAGAGGTGACTTGACGAAAGGAGGTGATTTGAGTATTTTCCTTAGTTTGGAGGATTGTGTGGACAAACATATTGCAGCATGAAGAAATTACTTGGGCATGGGTGTTTCTCTTTCTTTGATCATCATGGTTGAGGGAGAAACCTAACCATTCTAAGGCATAGAGAGGTATAGGCAACAACATGGTCGGGTGAAGAAGTAGTGATACAAAGGTAGTTTGGACATACAAATCTTGGTGCATAGATTGGCTAATTGTTCCATGAGGTGGATAGTGGAGTCAAGTTGTTGCAGATGACTTTGTTTTGGGGTGACTTCATAGTACAACAAGGTGAGGGACATCTTTTCATTGGTATGAGATTGTTGTGTGGATGGAATGGATTGCGGAAAGAAATCAAAGTACAAATGCACCAGTAGGTTCAAAGTGAAACACTTAGACACTATGGAGGATCTCCTTGATGGAGATTAGACGATGGCAGCAGTAGTGAGGCAAGGATGGACACTTTCCTTATTCTTTGGATTTGGACGAAGTGACGAAGATGCGACATAAAAGACTAAGTTCAAGCATGAGGAATTTCATTCTCATGAGTTGGGCACGATGGTTGGACTAGCTACCCAATCAATCCAAGGCATGGGGGATATGAGTGTCTGGAGACATGGCATATTTTTTTGAAGTATAGGCGCAATAGCAAGATCACAGGATTTTGACACTTAGGATAAATTTTAAGTGAAGTGGGCAGCAGTTAGTTGTAGCAGGCAATGACAACAACAATAGAACCGAACAACAACAATGCAACAACATCACAATGAGAGAGTGCGGCAAAGTTGGATGACTTTCATCCTTCAAGTTGGGTGAAGTGACCATATTGACTCAGGTAGCAGATCGTGCGGAGCTAGGTGCATTATAGTTTGGTTGGTTTATGGAAACTTGGGGTTTCCACTTCGCAGGGAAACTTGGGGTTTACACTTTAGCAGAATTTGGGGTTTCTAGTTGGCACGATACTTGGGGTTTCCAACAAACTTAGTTGTGACGAGGGCATGAATTATAGTATAGACTTGGAGATCTGTTGGCATAGGGGCAGTCCCAGGGTTCAACGCTTCAACAACGCACCAACAAAACCCTAACTATTGGCCCTTTCGGCAATACTTGCGAAGCAGATGAAGTCTCACCTGAGGTAGTGGCAGAGGGGTTGTAGGACTCAGGTGTCTAAAACCTAGTTGGGACACAGATCTGTGATTACCACACTTAACAAAAAACTTAGCCAACAATATGCATTAAGTTATGATTCTTATTCACCTCGCAGATTAACCCTAATTATAGATTAGCATAGTAACAACCAAGATTAACCCTTAGAACTTCTTAGCACACAGCATAAGCTTAGATCTAACATTCATTCACATCATAAAGCACTAAGAATTCATAGATATATCTATCATATATCAAGAACAATGCACTAAGCAAATAGATACATAAATAACATGAACAACATAACACAAATCACATCGACACAGGATATACATGGTTCACCCTAGTGTGGGGCTACGCCCACCAACTCTTCTTCTTCTTTATTAGTCTTCTTCAATTTTCTTACAGGCACCAAGCCACAGATCCAACTCCACATAGGACAGGAGATCTGCACGCACCTCGCTAGATCCTCCTTCCCCAAATTAGGTCAAGGCACAAAGCCTTACATAGTTTGTGCTCAAAGCACATACAAAACGCTTGCACTTAGCTCTGCAAGCCTTAACACATTCATGCACAAAGCCAACTAGCCATGCACTAAGTCGATCAATGACTAGGAACTCTACACACTTAGTAACTACTTCTTACATCACTTAGCTACTTATTTATATATTACAAAAAGGGCCTAGACATGGGTAAACCCATGAGCCAACATCCCATACCCGTTGCATAAACCCTAAAAACCCCAAAAAGCCTGCAAAAATGGGCGAGATCCCGCGATCTCCTCTTTGCCTGGGCGCTCCGCTTTGACCAGCCTGTTGAAGTCACAAAAATGGTCAAACATGACCAATGTTTCCTTGAAACTTGGTCGAGGGCCAACATGCCCCCAACACTCACTTGTGACTCATCCTGAGTCACTCAGTCTTGGGCAATACTAATTCGAAGGCCTTGAGCTTAGCTCGAGCTGCCTCGATTTTCTGCTTTGCCAGAGCTTCCTGCTTGGCGAGCTCCTGAATGACTTGCTCGGTGACAGGCCCTTCCAGGCGTTGTTCCATTGTTGCTACCACATGTTCCAGCTGTGACTCTCGTGCCTCGATCTCTTCAAAAAGTGTGGAGGCTTCATCCTGCATCGGCTGGAGTCTCTATGTCACCTCCATAACTCTGCTATGGATGGCAGTGACCTTTTGCTGAACTGTGCGCTGCTCCTGTGACCTCTTCATCTTTTCCACTGCAGTAAGCAACTTCATCTGTTCTTTCACCATCGATGCCTGTTGCTTCACCTCCTGGAGTTGTGCCTCCAATGTCCTTAGCTCCATATCTTCTACAAGGCACTCATATGTTTATGCACTTCTATCACTTAGTTTCTTACATTCTGAAGCCAACACCCTGATTCTTTCTACTGTGCTCCTAGCAGATTCTTCCCTCTGATCTTGCACTTCTTACAAAGTGCTTGACACTTCTTGAAGTTCTAGCTCTGCTACTCTTGCTTGAAGCTGCGGAATGGCTTCAGCGAGCTTCCCAACTTGGCTCTTGGTTATCTCTTCTTCCATCTGGGCTAAGCTCGATACAAAGAGAAGTGCTCTAGTTACTGCCACTCTAACCCCATTCTGCTTCGCGAGCAGCTGGTCTTTCTCTTTCTGGATTTTATCCCTGTCTTCCTCGAACTTCATTCTAATGTCATCTTTCTCTTGCTGCGCAACCTAAAGTTTCTCTAAGGCCTCCTCCTTTTCCTGCTTCAAGGCCTTTGTGGCCTGCTCCTTTTATTCTTGGACTCGATGAAGGCGAGCCTCTATCGCATCTGCTATCCTTTGCAATTGGGTGGGCTCATCCCCCAATTCTGCACCTTCTGATGACAATGGCGTAGTAGACACCACGCGACTCGAATAGATAGCTTGTTGTATCCCCTTCAGCTCTGCCTCGATTCTGTCATACAACATTTCCTGCTTTGCTTCATGTTGCTTCAAGATATCCTCTGAAGCATCTTCTACAACTATGATGATGAGGTCAACATCATCCACTGTGACCACATTCTTTGCCTGAGGTTTATTGGCTCGGGTCTTCTTTCACGCTGAGGGTTTTTGCAGAGAAACCTTCCTTTTCTTTGATGTCTCGACCTCTATAAGGGGATCCTTTGGCGGTGTCACTTCGCCCTTTTCTTGCTTGTATTCTTCCCCTTCCTCCTTTTGGTTTACTTCGTCACCTCCTCCTCTTGCAGGTGAGTTAGGCGCAGTTTCCTCCGATGCATTGTCCTTCTCCTCACTGTCTATGTCCTGCACTTCCTCCTTTTTCTTCTTAGCGTTGCTCTGTCCATCATACTCAGTTCGGGTGATCAAGGGACTTCTGATGATGTCGGGGTCGGAGAGTTATGCATCGTCGATCAGTACAAGGAATTCGACTGATTGTTCATTGGTTATATCCTCCATGTCTTTATCGGTCAATTTATAGTAGGAATGCAACTCGTCCTTACTTTCATCCCTACGTGCGATGATGTAGATGAAGTGTCGATCTACGCAGAACTTTGCTAGCGGTCTGTATGTATGCAAGGTGTTCGAAGTCATTCGGGGGAATGATTCAATGGCGTGCATCAACTGTAGGTAGTAAGCGTGGAACACTGCATTCAATTTCCACTACTTCGCCATATCACTCGTATACCACAAGGTGGTGAACCTCGCGGCCAATGGCTCCGACAACTCGACTTCCAGGAATGTCGCTCCCTCTGGCATCTCCCAACCGACAAATGAAATGAGAATCAACAACCAACTGAAGTGAAATTCATAGCCTTGGTCCTGTACTTCGCGACAATCCTTCTCCAACTCATTGATAACGTATCTCACCCAATTCATCTACATCCCTTCGACACACTTCCCTGCAAGGTCGACGAAGAACCCTGTGACCTACGTAGGACGGTTCTTTCTGACGAGCTTGCTTGCTATCAGCTGACAAGCAAGGCGCACTGGGCCATTCTGGATAGAGGCTACCTTGTAGTCTCGCTTCTCCTTCTCCACATCGTCGTATGCTCCCTTTATTCGCTGCGCCAAGGAGCGATCTGACGTCTTCTGTGGGTAGAACTGATGAGGTTTTGGTCCTTGCATGATCAATCCAGTGATCAGATGGATCAACTCCAGATCCACAGTTATGCGCCTATCTAACCAGAGGTAACCTCCATGGTAGCACGACAGGAGGAGTTTAACGCACGCGTTAACCTCCTAATGTCTTCCGAAGTGGGGTATCTTCATAACATTTAAGATCATTGATATCGTGATATCCTTAATCCACATCTGGGGAACTATCTTAGGCTTCTCCCCACTCGTCTTCGTCAGGTACATATGCGATGCGAGCACCGCATAGTTCTTTCGATCTCCAAGGTTAAAATCATTGATTTTGAGAGTTGGGATTAGTCCCAACTGCGGTTCGACTGCACGTATCCCCTTCGGGAGGTACGCAATGATGAGCATGTACTCAAATTCATGCGGGACGTTGTCATGACTAACCGCACCAGCCAAAGGCGGGATGTAGTTGGGCAAGACCGACGGGATCTGCTTCATGTTCGTCGGATCATTGCGGTGCTTGCTTCTTTTCTCAGTCGCGGTTCGAGACATAGATTGATGTCCAGTCGAGGGGATGCTTGCAATCTGCCCGTCGATGATGCCTGTATACCTACAGACATGAATTTCTTAGCCATGAGGTCGATCGATATCTTTTCTATAGATTTCTCTATTGCGCTAAGGTCACCCGGCATGCACACTCGTAATCAAATAACTTAGGTAGGCGACTGGACACTCAAGGTAATCGAATCAATGGCGAGGTCTAGATAGTACAACATGATATGCGATCAATTCTCTGTTAGCTTGAATATCTCAGTTTGCAAAAGTGGCCCCAATGAGGCATTCGACGGATTAAATACGCAACATCGTAACAGATTCCTTCAACGAGTTGAAATTCCTTAATCAATGCGAAACCATCCATTATGGCGCAGTCTCAATGGTCCAATGGCGATCTTTCTAGCAATAACTGTGTTTCTAACCGTTCTAGAGCGTCATTCTAACGATCAGGATGCCTCCAACGGTCATATAGCTTCGCTGATGCGAAGTGTCATTCTGCATTGTTCTGCTATTCCAACGAGGTTCAAGTTCTGCAGGCCTACCTTCTGCGAAGTCCTCTCTGGAACTTCCTACAGTTTTTCTAGATTTTCTTTCTTCTTACTGAGTTTTCTTGCCTTCTTTCCTGTGATCCGAGTCTCTGGATTCCTCTTTCCATTCTTATTCTTATCTTCTCTTATCATAGTAACTTCGCATTGTTGAGGGTCTTTCAAAGGATTCGAGTGTAATACCTCTTCTCTTATTATTTCTGGGGTAGATGCACTTCTTTTCGGCATGGAAAGGTTATATAAGCCTTGTTGTGTTCTTTCAACCTTGACAACTAACTCTAGTGCCTTATGTTGCTTCAACTTGTCCTCTTGTTCTTGCATTAGTCGCTCTATTTTTCTAGCTATGAAGTCCCTTAATTCTTGTTTTTTCTATTATGTAGTTTCTTCCTCTTCTTTCCTTCGGATCTAATATTTCTCAACCCAGGTCTTTCCTAGAAAAAGTGAAAAAGGGACATTGTTCTCAATAAACTTAATGAATTCAAATTCTTCTTTGGTCGAAGTTTCATGGGAAATCATAGGTACATGAGTAACTCTTCCACATAGGGTTATCATCTTTCCTTTAAACAATCCTATCCCTCTCAGTGAAGGAACCATAGCAGACTTTCCCAAAATTTCCCAAGTCCTTTCTGGCATGATATTCACATGTGTTTCCTTATCCAGAACACAGTCTATGTCGAAGTCTCCTATTCTTGTTTCTATGCATCACTCTTCTTTCAATATCTCTGATAAACTGATGTCTTTGTGATCATTCAATGTTTCTTTCATCTGTAATAACATAGTCTCTGATTCTTTTTGGTTCTCTAGCATATCCTTAGTTTCTTAACCTTCTTCGTAGTTTTCTTGTCTTAGGTTCATATTTTCAACTTTAGCAATCATTCTTGAGAAATCCAAAACCTCATGACCAACAAATTTACAACAAAGACAAATAGGACCTATACCAGGGCATTCTTTAGCAAGATGTCTCAGTCTTCTACAATTATAACACAATGTCAATCATCTCTTCCTTTTAAACGATTCCCAACCCTTCCTGTATTGCGCATTGGGATCACAGTGATGGACCTGCAATCTGCAAAAATTCTTTCTAGGTTCCTACATCTAATTGTTAGTCCAAAATTTCTTTCTATGCATAGGAATAACTTATGTTTCACTATCTCTATCAAATTTATTTAGATCAAATCTTCCTTCTTCTAGTTGTGCCCTAGCTTTCAAACTAGGACAAAATCTATCAAACATACCTAGATTCATACTTTTGGAGCAAAAATTTTCACTTATCTTACCTTTACCAAAGCACAAAGCTTTAAGGTCTTACCTCTTTTCTTCAGATCCAGTTCCCTTCTTAGCACATAGCTTCGCAAGTCAAGTAGAATGTTGTGCACTACAACAATAGATCTATGCACAGAGCTTTCTCTTTTCCTTAGTTCCCATCAATCACAGTTTCAGGTCCCAACTACAGAACCATTTGTTGGAACAGGGGCAGACCCAGGGTTCAACGCTTCAACAACGCACCAACAGAACCCTATCTACCATCCCTTTCGGCAATACCTGCGAAGTAGATGAAGTCTCACTCGAGGTACAGGCAGAGGGGGTTGTAGGACTCAGGTGTATACAACCTAGCTGGGACACAGATCTGTGATTACCACACTTAACAGAGCACTTAGCCAACAATACGCATTAAGTTATGATTCTTATTCACCTCGCAGATTAATCCTAATTATAGATCAGCACGGTAACAACCAAGATTAACCCTTAGAACTTCTTAGCACATAGCATAAGCTTAGATCTAACATTCATTCACATCATAAAGTACTAATCATTCATAGATATATCTATCATATATCAAGAACAATGCACTAAGCAAATAGATACATAAATAACATGAACAACATAGCACAAAACACATTGACACAAGATATACGTGGTTCACCCCAGTGTGGGGCTACGTCCACCAACTCTTCTTCTTATTTATTAGTCTTCTTCAATCTTCTTACAGGCACCAAGCCACAGATCCAACTCCACATAGGACAGGAGATCTGCGTGCACCTCGCTAGATCCTCCTTCCCCGAATTAGGTCAAGGCACAAAGCCTTACACAGTCTGCGCACAAAGCACTTACAAAACGCTTGCACTTAGCTCTGCAAGCCTTAACACGTTCATGCACAAATCCAACTAGTCATGCACTAAGCTGATCAATGAATAGGAACTCTATAGACTTAGTAACTACTTCTTACATCACTTAGCTACTTATTTATACATTACAAAAAGGGCCTAGATATGGGTAAACCCATGGGCCGACATCCCATACTCGTTACATAAACCCTAAAAACCCTCAAAAGCCCACAAAAATGGGCGAGATCCCATGATCTCCACTTCGCCTGGGCGCTTCGTCTTCAACCAACCTGTCGAAGTCCCAAAAATGGTCAAACATGACCAACATTTCCTCAAAATTTGGTCAAGGGCCAACAAGATCACAAATTTTGTGGATGTTGTCGAGGATGCAAATGACTTGAGGTGGTCAAGGATGTAAGGTTTTCGGCTAGATGGGCACAGAGACCCTTGCCCAAGTCCTCAAGGAAATAGAAATTGGGGTTGCTTCGGCATCCAATTTGGGTAAAAGTGGGTGCCTTGGGCATGCAAACACACTAAGGGGCTTGCCCAGAATAAGGGGCACACCAAGGTTGGGTGTGTCGGTCCCAAAGGGCACGACGATTGATGAGGGCATGGGTTCGTTTGGGTGATCAGATCCGAGAAGGAATGTGATGATTTGTTTGGACACATGGGTTTGCGAAGGGGCATGACACCCCCAAAGGACGTGACAATTTGCAATGGTGACCTTTGGAGTTCCTATAAGAGAAAAATGGTGCACACTTAAGGAAGGAATATTTGGAGAACAAGGAGAACAAGAGATCAACTCTATGATTCTAAGGAAGACTTGGCGAAGAGGGCTGAGCTCCCTCAAGGAGACAAGTCACTCCACATGGGAGGACTTGTGTTGCCTTGAGGTGATTTCGGTGGATAGAGTTGGGCGACCTTCTTTTTGGTTGAGTTTGGGGGAAGTCTTGTTGTAGGTCTGAGGAGGCATGTTAGGAGACATAATCACAGGTCTGTGTTAATTTGGTGAATTATGCGGTAATGAAGAGATAGCAAGTCTTTGGTTAAGGGCACATCTGAGGTGCACCGCGGGAGGTTGCATAGATGGTTGCAACAAAGAGTCTTGGTGTCACATATCTGTGTATGAGTGTCTTGGTGAGGTGAGGCGAGTCGTGTGACTTCGTCGAATTTGTAAACCGAGTCGGTAGTGCTCATATTGTAACTATTTCACAATAACAAAGACTTAGCCAAGTGTTAGGCACAATTCGTGTTTCCCGCACTATTTCTATGTATTTCTTTCATTTGTTCCATTGTTCTCTCTTGGTTTCTCATGTTCATGGATGTGTGCTTATATATAACTAGGTGTTATAGTTGTTAACAATTGTCTAAGTATACAAGAGTTGCACTAGAGTAGGAGTGTGACTCGTTGGTAGCCTAGAACAGAGTATGGGTATGCTCTAGGAGAAGAGGCATAGTCTAGATGAAGTATCCTTGGTGTTGTCAAGCAACCAAGTGAGAAACATCGCGATGTCACACGCCCTTAAGATGTGCACGATCGCAAGGCACTCTGTGGGGACGTGACAAGAGAAAATTTAAGAGAGGCAAGCTTGCTAAGTCTAGCTTGTTCATTGCACAAAGAATACTAAAACTTCATCATGACATGTCCATAGTGCTAGAGTCGGTCTACAACTACACTAATTATGTAATGTCAGGTTGCATGTATTCATGTATATTAACTTTTAGGTGAATAAAGGCGTTGCCATATCAGATAAAGAAAATGTGTTTGATCTGGAAAACATAAATCAATAAAAAACTAATCATGGTTAGTTCCAAATGGATAAAACCAACGTAGATCCATCTTAACTCCGGATCTATCATGCGTCAAGAGGCATCAAATCCCTCGAGATGCAAACTTTTTTTTAGAGTACAAAACTTGAGGAAATGTTTGCATGTCGAATGACTTGATGTCTCTTTTCGCATGAGAGATCCGGAGTTAAGATGGATCTACATTGGTTCTTAAGATGTGTGTGTGTGTGTCAACTCCATGTTGATCACGGAAGGAATTGCACGTCTCCCTCATAGTCAACCCACCATCTAAATGTTTTAACCATAAGAATTGTTTTACTTTCAATTGTTATATATATATAAAGTTGTTATTGAGATATTTTACTTGTCACTGATATTTTTTAAACATTGAAAGAATTACACATCTTCCTCATATGGAGAAGTAGAAAGCACATATGCACCAAATACTAATTTTTTACTTTCAATTACTCTCTATAGATAAAGTTGATATAAAATTATTTTACTTAAGGTTGATATTAAAATAATTTTTTAAATGCCATGTGTCAACCCCATGTTGAGCACTAAATGAATCTACATCTCCTTCATACAATAGTACAACATGTCAACTCCATATTAAGTATTAAAAGAATTACACACTTATCAACTAAATAATAAAAGCACTTATCAACTAAATAATAACTTTTTAACTTTCGATTTCTCTGTTGGCTAACTAAATATTGATAAATATTGATATATGAATGACACGTGTCAACTTTAATTGATATAGAAACAGCCTTTGAGGAATTAAAAGGCATTGAGAAGCAATTCTAATGTTGGTGGTAACGGGCCTAAAAGAGAGATAAGAGGGCAATTGTTTTGGATTTATCTTGTAGTCCATGGCGTCGTGATTGATATGTCGGACTACAAAATTACAGTTGCGTCCTTAGAGATGTTGCAGCTATGTTCTTTGGATGGTAGAACGTTTTGCCAACGACTTTTCTGGCAAGAGAGTGTTGAGCGCTTCTGTCTTTTGGTAGCAGTCACTTGTAACTGCTGAAATAGTCTGAGGTCTGTGCTGGTCAGAGGTAAGCCTTCTGCAAGGGCATTTTCTGGGGGTTCCGGAGTTGCATGTTCCTTTGGATGGTGTTTATTGGGGTTCCGGAGTTGCATGCTCCGGAGCATAGCTCTTTGGTTTTGGTTTTATCTCTGGCACATGCGACTTCTTTGCATGTTGTTGGAGTTGTTGTAAAGGGATGGCTCTATGTTCCATACAAGTTTTGTCAGTCCCATGTTTCTCCATTGTATGATAACATATGATCTTGTAAAGAAGTGTTATTGTCTGTGTTCTGGAGATATGTCGCATAGTGATTTGATTTCAATTTCGGGCATTGTTTTTTTTCGTTGATACGTACATGTGGTGATAGCCTATCTCATGTCCCCTGTTTTTTAATATGCTCCCATATTATTATTGGTTTGTTATAATGAAGGTTGAAGCATATTTGTTTTTAAAATGACAAATCTATGATGAGAATACTTGTGTTACACAAAGATATCCAGTATTAAGACAAGAGCGTTAGCTCCAGGTGTGCAACTTCAATTTTAGCATTTTTCAGAATCACTTTTAGCAAGTTAGCATGCAGTTTAAGAGGCGTTTGCCATGAAAAAAATTGGAAATGACCAATGTGTGAATAAAGGAGTCATCATGCATGGCATCAAGATTTAATGGAAGACGCGTGCCCAACTGGGAAAAACATGAGTGGACCCCATGTCAAAATCTGAAAAACAATTTCAAACAGTGTGTCAAGCTCATGGCTACAGGCTGAGGGGAGAATGAAAGGTAATTCCAAATTGAAATCGTCTTTTGAACAAGGAGTTTCATTGACTAGTCCCAGTCTTTTTCCCCAACATTTGTTTGGTCATCGGGACGTATTGTTTTGAGCATCCTATTTCTAGGCATGGAAAAGATGCCAAGGGTTTGGGCAAAGGCGAGGCCAGCTGCCATATCAAAGAACGTAATTCCCAATGCTGTGACGTATGCAGAGCACACCAGGAAAAAGAGGGTCACCCCATGGACATTATGTATGCCCTCAAGAGGCAGGGCAGGACCTTGTATGTACTTTCGGGGGTTGTATTTTTCACTCACATGGAGTAGGTATTTTGTATCAATACACGCCTAAAATTCACCAGCACTTCCAATAATCAAATGCAAGCCTGGTCAGAGTAGAAGGAAACTCATGCATGGGACCAGCACTATCCAGCATGAGTTTGCAAAGAATGTTCCCAGCAGTTTGCAAAGAATAGTAAGAGTTTAAAAGGACAGAGAAATTGTTGCATATATATAACATTTCATTCCCACTTGGAGCAACAAGTATCATGACAGTGATGACAATAATGAGATTGCAGACTTGAGCATGTTCAGCCACAGTATGCAGATGTTACCAGAACAAAATTGAGAGCATCCTTAGCCCCTAGATGACAACCAATCAAAGAAGGTGATTGAAGCATTGGAGAACTATAATAAAAAGCTTAACAATTGACAGATTAAGTGTTGTCTTGGTTCTCTTAGTTATTTATCACGCGTGTATTTTGACAACCATTCTTAAAATGGATGTAAGGTGTTTTCAGCCTTGAATCAGCTTGATAGCGATTATTGGCATCGATATAACCATTGTAAACTTTTTCCCTCTTCAAAATTAAAGAGTCTTGGCAATATGGGAATATTAGAATGCAATGCATTGGCATTAATATTTTTCGAAATATAGGTAAATTATTTTTGTTCAAAGCAATGTTCATACTGATTGGTTAAGGTACTCGCTCTTGTGATTAAAAAGGCGTCATTGTAACATGATTTTTCCTTATTGTACTTGTAGTGTTTTCTCAATTCACTTTTGGTATTATAACTTCTTCATACACCTATGTCGCTTTGTTGATCATCGAATTTCTATTAGTAAGTACACTTAGATTTTACATTCTTTGTACTTCAACATTTGAAGACATCCTTACTTCAACTAGATTTGCATATTTTTGAGTTGTGACGTTGATTGGATTTGTATTGGTTCCTTTTTCCATTACTTGGATTTTTATGTCTGAAAACTTTTCTAGTTCCATAAGTTCTATCATTGTTTCTTTATTAATCAAAGTTGTTTTCTTGATAAGTTGTTCTAACTTATTCTATAGCGAGTTATTATCATTCTTTAGTTTCATAATTTGTGTGAGTAAGCTTTGATTATATACCCTTAGGCATGAAATAACTACCTCATTTTGAAAGGACTTGATTCTATTATTTCTCATCTGTTAACATTTTGATTTGTTCAAGCAACCTCCAATTAAGGTTACTTAGGTGAGAACTTTCTTCAGCTTTTTCTAATAGCATTTTGTTGAATTTCTCCTTGAGATATTGATTCTCCTATTCTAACTTTTGATTAAACTCTTTGTATCTTTTGACTTCTTAATTTGTGCAAGTAGTTTTTGACTATGATCCTTTAAGTGAGAAATTTTTTCATCTTTATCAATGACAATCTTGTCAAATTCATTTTTCATCTTTTGTATTGTTTTCTGATTATCCTAAAGGATCACCTTTGAGGCATCTTTAAAGTCTTTTGATGAGGGAGCTATTGACTCTGACTTCATTGTAACATACCACAATCTTATCTTCTTATTCTTATAGGAGAACAACAAAACTTCTTCTTCATGTTTAGGGTGAAGGTCCCCAATGATTCTATCGAGAGTGAACCCAAAATTATGTCGACACCTTCTCTATGCATAGTTGTAACATTGAATTGGGATATGAATTTAAAATCATTAATTGTTAATTGTAGGTCATTAATTTCATATTGTTCATTGCCAAAATTGCTTTTATTTTCAAATCAATGTTTATATAGTTTTTCTTCTCATTAAAACAAAGATGGATATTAATCTCTTTTTCTTGAATAATCCCGGATAAGATTGAAATACCTTTAAAAAAACTTAATTTAAAACCTTAGTATTATTTCTTCAATAAACTTAAGAATTAAAATAGAATTTAATAAATCTCTTTATAACTTGAAACTAGTACTTAAGGATTACCTTAATAACCTTTAGAAACTCAAAGTGCTTTAATAATTTTCTTCAATGGTGCATTTTTTATTTTCCCATTAATAATATAAACACTTTTCCTTGATATGTCTTTAACACATCACTTGTATATATATTAAGAATGTGATTTAAGACCTTGGCAACATTTTTGTTTGTACCTTTTTCTTTATCAATTAGATTTGGCACATTGACACTTTGAAAAATACCTTCCATTTTTTTTTGGTGTGTAACCATAACATAAAATTTATTTCAATAAATAATCAAATGAGTATTAATAGTTCAAAAAATCACTTTATATAGTTCCCAATGTTTTATAAACAACCTACAAGTCACGACAAAAGTGTTAGGGTCCTAACCTCCCTAACCCCTCAAGTAAATAGAATAATATATTTTTCTATGTAATAAAGGTTGACATTAACAAATATGGCCCATGTAATAATGTGAACACATCTAATGTAAAAAGACTTACTAGAAGATTCCACCTTGAGAAATTTCTTCCTCTAGAATGTTCCCTAGAAGATAGAAATAGCATAAATAGGGATAGAAAGCATGGACAATGTTTGTCTTGTGAATTTATTTGTACTTAAGCTCTGCTCTATTGGAGGTTTCCCCCTCAAAGAGGCAAGTGAACTTTGCTCTCGAGATAATAAAGGTACAATATTTTGGATCAATCGTGTCATTGTGCTTACTGTTTCATTCTTTCTACTAATAATTGTGATAAAACTTGTATGCATATTCTGCATATTTCCTTCTGGTACCTTACAAGTGGTATCATAGCCCTTTCCTCCGCATAACATTTTTAGAAAAAAAAAAATCAAGCTAGAGACATGTACTATCGACGTCTTTAAATCATAGTGATTTGTCATTCGGTGGGTAAAATTGTGGTTGGGAAAGAATACACGTGGGAAATACAAAAGATTTCATGTGGTTACTCGATAGACATTGTTTCACCTGGTTGGAAACCTCTGTAACCCATTTTAGTACCCCTTCAAGTAGTATTGCATTAGACAACACCTGTACACTACCATTCATTCCTATGTACCATCAGGTATATAGGGAGTCCCCCAGGTCTCTTGAAACCAACTGTAGATCAACCAATCAACCCCTTGAATGCTATAGTGGCACCGAGAATAGCACTCGAGAAGATTACTCTCACGTACCTAGTTAATTGGGTAGTCTAACTAAGGGTATGGTTGAGCCTCCTTAGTTAGAGCCCTGAGATATTGTGTTGATTACTATTATTGAACCCCAACGTTATATTTAGCTATAGCACAGGGAAATCCCTTGTCCATAAGAACCCTCAAAACCCTAACCCTTGTTGTCGAAACAAAACATAACAAAAATAAAGTGAAAAGTTTGCACATCTAGTGTGTGCAACCCTGCTTTGTGCATCCAGGCCGCAAAATTTGTACAAATTTTTAACTATTAAGAATCTGGGCATTTTGTCACTGCAATATTATTCAGACAAGAGTATATAGATTTAAAATATATATAGTGGTCCTAGTTGCACCCTTATTTGGGACCTATCCCATTGGATTCCTCTCTTCGCATTGATCATAGTGGTACCCCTCTCTCATAAGCCTTTTTTTGCCCACCCTTTCCAACACCCTTATTTGGGACCTATCCCATTGGATTCCTCTCTTCACATTGATCACATAGATACCACTCTCTTATAAGACCTTTTGTAAGGACCCACCCGCCCTATTCTTGCCCACTTCTCTCCAAGATGGCCCACACCCCCAACCAAGACTTTGCCACCCACATCACTTCCTTGGACATATCCCACGAGAAGACTAATAAAGATATCTCCGACCTTAATTCAAATACTGCTACCATGAATTATCGACTCACCCAACTAGAAACCCTCCCAGGCATTGTGGACAAATTGACAACAGTGATTACTCAATATCATGGTCCTATCTCTTTTGCACAACCTTCACATCCAAAGGGCACTAACTCATCCCATTCCATGGCCTTTCATTCTAACTCCCTTACTCGTGAACTATGTCTTCCCCGAGTTGAGGTGAAGAAATTTGATGGCTCAGACCCCATGGGCCAGGTCACTCAATTGGAACATCATTTCTCCTTGCATGGCACTACTGATTACTTGATCAAACTTCTTATTGATGTCCTTTATTTGGATCCCAAACAATGGCAATGGTGGTAATGGCGTAAACATTCACATAGAGGGTATCTTTCTTGGACCCAGTTTGTTGCAAACCTTTATGAATGATTTGACACAGACATACATCATTTGGGCCATTTGACCAATATTAAACAATCTAGTACAATGGAAGAATACATTGTCGCTTTTGAGAAATTGGCTTTCCTAATTGAAGGCATGTTTGTCACCTTCTTCTGTGAATTCTTTATTGGTGACCTTAAGGACGACATCTGAGCTCATTTCCTAATGGCTTGCCCCTAAGACCTGGCTTGAAGCTACTCATCGCGCCAAGAAAGAAAAATGAGTAGTCTCTTCCCAAATTAGAAAGATATCCTTTATTCCTCGTTCCCGACCCACCAATCCAACCACTCCTTCCTCTCCTCTTAAGATCCAGAAATTAACCCGGACATAAATGGTTGAACACCAACTTAAGGGTCTTTGTTATAATTGTGATGAAAAATATTTTCCAAGGTACAAATGTAAGGAGAAAAAAAAATTATGGCCATTTTTTAGGACGTTTATGAAGAGGATGGTGATGTTTCCCCTTCTGACACACTACCCCAAGCCGGTGATCATAGCCCGCCCTCTGATCCACCAGAATTTGAACCACTTATCGCTTTAAATGTTCTCACTAGTATCTCTTCTCCCCAAACCATTGATTTAATTGGTTATATCAAGCATTGAAAATTCATTATCCTAGTCAACAGTGGTAGTGCCCATAAGTTTATTCATTGTCGAATTAATCAAGAGACCATTTGTTATATCCGTGCAGTCAATAACTTCAAATCATGATTGCTAATGGTGATTCCCTTGTAGGTTCCCCAAGATTATCAGTTCACACGGAATGGAGAAACTCCTCAAAAAGGGTTATTCCGACATTATTTCTCAATTCCATGTCATTCAAGCAGTTGAGGCCCCCTCACCCTCTATTCATCCCGACATATAGTTTATCCTCTCCAAACACCAATCTGTTTTTGATAACCCCCAATGACTCCCACCTTCCCATGGTCCCCATAATATTTATATTCCAATTGTCTCAGGTAGTCTTCCTTCCAATGTTCACCCTTATCGTCACTCATTTTCCCAAAAAAATGAAATTGAATTTTTTTTCAAGAATTTTTAGTTGTGGGTGTCATCTGTCTTAGTACCATCCCTTATTCTTCTCCTGTCGTCATGGTACTCAAGAAAGAAGGTATGTGGTGCAAGTGATTTCATTTTCGAGCCCTCAACAAAATTACCATCGAAGATAAATGTCTCATTCTCGTCATTGATGACTTTTTGGATGAACTGAGTGGTGCTCAATTATTTACCAAACTTGATCTGCATTCGGACTACTGCCAAACACGAATGAAGGAGGTTGATATTCCCAAAACTATCTTTTGTGTTCATGAAGGCCAATTATGAGTTCTTGGTCACCCTTCGACCTGTGTAATGCACCTTCCACTTTCCAAAGCTTCGTGAATCATGTCTTCCACCCTTTCCTCTATCAGTTTGTATTGTTCTTCTTTGATGATATCCTCATTTATAGTAAAAATTGGCAAGCCCATCTGACCCATGTGAATCAAGTCTTACATTTACTGTCTCAGCACAAAATCTTTCTCAAACAGTCTAAATGTTCTTTTGGAGCTTCTAAAGTAGAGTACCTGGGCCATATTGTTGGTAAGGATGGTGTCCATGTGGATCCTAAGAAAATAGAAGCAATAAAGGATTGGCCTCGTCCTAATACTCTTAAAATTTTGAGAGGTTTCCTTGGTTTAACTAGATATTGTCGCAAGTTTGTTCATAACTATGGAAAAATTGCATCCCCACTCATTGCTCTCCTTAAAAATAATTCTTTTATTTGGACTCCAGTTGTTGATCGATCCTTCCAAGCTTTGAAAGAGGCTATGTGTACGACTCATATTCTAGCACTGACTTCAAAAATACTTTTGTTTTGGAATGTGATGATTCTAGGAAATGTATTGGGGCAATTCTCATGCAAGATATTGACCTTTGGCCTTCAATACCAAACAAATTTCCAAGCGACACTTGGGAAAATCCACCTATGAAAAGGAAATGTTGGCTATTCTGCATGCGGTGGATCTCTAGCATCCTTACTTGCTTGGGAAACACTTCCAAATTAAAATTGATCATCACAGCCTCAAATATTTTTTGGAACAAAGAGTTTCATCCCTTGATCAATAGAAGTAGTTGACCAAAATGTCCAACTATGATTATGAGATCATTAACAAGAAGAGAAAATAAAATGTGGTTGTCGATGCTCTTTCACGGAAATATGATGAATATGGGTCCCTCTTTTCACTCTCCTTCATTGGAGTAGATTGGTTAAAGGTAGTGTTAGAATATGAAGGATTGTGTGCTCGTTTTACCATTGACAATACCCTTGTCACCCAACCATAGGCTGAAGCCACCCTCCGAGCACCTTAACCTTGACAGAGAATCATTCTGGAAGCAAACCCTAGGCTAGATAGCCAAACAAAGGGTAGCGCACCTTTCCCCAAGGATAGTGCATCAACAAAGACTGATCAGATGTTCCAAACCCTAGCCAAGAGATAGTCCAAGCCAAAATGTAACTGATAGCTGCAGCAGCTGTACCGACAACTCTCCTCAAACCTACGCACAAGACTGGGCACTACAGTGCACACCTGTTGTTGCTCTGCAATTCTGAGACTGTGACAAATGAGAGACTGGCGCCCTATATTTATAGTATTCTTGGCTAACTGCCTGGGCCGACTTCTTATTCTGGGTATTTTTCTGTTCAGTGTATTATTATTTCTTCTGGCCGACTTCTTCTCTTGGAGGCTAATAACCTAATATAAATTATCTTCTTGAGCCGCCAAGTCTTCTAGGGTTATTAGCCAACTCATTAGGGTTTCTTCTTGCTTCCTGGAGTATTCTATTATCGTCAGGTTCACATGTGGAGGTAAATACCTCCCGCGATTACCATAATATCAACACTCCCTCCTAGCTAGGGAGGTATCACAGGTAATGGTCTTGAGCACAAAACATACCATTCACCTGGTAGCACCAACATAGATATATAAACTAGATCATGACTAGATCGTGAGCACCATCATCATCATCAGCTGCATCATCTCTCGAAACCATACTCTATCAGAGTAATCAGACA